>JAJEKV010000542.1:0-152531 GCA_021234155.1 Isoetes taiwanensis
CCCATGTTGTATCGTTGCGTTTGTCTTAACGTGTTTCGTTGTCTTGCATTCCGGGGGCCTTGTTTGCACCAAACCACGCCCACAAGCGGTGACAAGCTCATGTACGTCGTCCAAGGGTCCGCGAGGTTGGAGGTCATTTCCAGCACCGGGAGAGGGTCACGGAGGAGAGTTGAGGCAAGGAGACCTTGCACCGATCCCCAACTCCCATCCTCATTCGTTGCTCGCCCGGGGATGAAGGGTTCTACTCTTTTGAAGTGATCAACCACGATCGGTAAACCCATCGTAGCACTTCCATGCACATTCATTTTCCTATCTTGCACTCACTTATTTCTTTGTTCCTTGCCTCGCATTGTCCAACCTGCAGCCCTCAGGACGCCGTTCCTCTTTGGAGAGGCAACTCCGCACACACGCATTCCCGTGAGGTATCTTGTCCGGTGCACTTGGAGTGAGTGCAGATGTGGAAGAGGAGCTAGCGCCCCGTCGCCCAAGCGAAGTCAATTATTTTTCCAGCTAGCGAGAGGAGGAGCTCCCGTGAGCTTTGACACATTGCTGCCGATTCCCCCCTTCCTTTTGGCCGCTTATGTGGTGGTGTGCCTGCCACAGGACATGAAATGCTCGAGGGCATGAAAAATATATGAGACATGTATGATGACATCCAATGAAAAAGAATATTTCGCATCATTCCCACGGGTTCCCGTGCTTTTCCCCTTCATTTTGTCGTCGTTTGCTTGTTGCAACTAATTTTAGGCTACCAACAGAAAGACACTTCCAAATATACCCTCGCAAGACCTGGCATGCGCCTAGCGTTAGACATACTCATTCAAAACCCCAGGTTAAAAAAGCAAGCAATAAGGAACACTTCGCTATCCGTCAAGCACACTCAATCTCTTGTACGTGCTTCGAGTTGTCGATGAACGCGCGATCACGCCACTGCTTCGCTGCGCTGGGATATGGCACGTTGGTTACGTGCATGCTTTTGCTCCACCGAACGCATGGGGTCCACACGATAGCCTGCTTTTGAAATTAAAAAGAAAGGGAGAGGGGTGCTTTGGGGGCGTGCGTCTTCTCGAATGGCTAGATAGACAACTAGATGCGTCGAATGGCTAGATAGACAACTAGATGCGGGGGTTTCGCAATAAGGAAGCATACTCTTTTAGAGACCTATGCACATTGCAATGCTTTCGAACCTCGACCTCAAAAAAGATCGACCCATGAGCTTACCATTGGACCTACTCATCCTTGAGCATTACTTTGAGCATGCATGGAAACTACTGGGGCAATGGAAACGTGAAAGTGGATCGGCAAGTTGCATGTGCCCGCATGCACCTACATGCAGTGATGCGTGCGCATGCACCTATCGATAGCCGCTTCTACAAAGAGAGCCTCGTAATTAACACTCCTAACCTCCGCCAAGGGCAACAGAGGTTGTGCTCCAAGTGAAATGGCCATGCACCAGTCCCTAATTGCCGTGGTCGTCCTCCTCCTCTGTGGCACAATCCAAGCTCGGCAGCCTCGATTTGAGATAGAGAGCGAGGGTGTAGACTAGAGATGGGATAGAGAAGAGTTCCCGGCACTAGAAAAGTCTGGATTCAATGCAGATCGAATTGTGATTGAGTCCAATGGATTGGTCTCTCCCATGTTCCACAACGTTGGTTCATTGAAGACCATCGTGAGAGGTTCTGGAATCATGGGTGTCGTCACTGCTGCAGACCTTGTTAGCCAGAGGAGCCGATTGCGTGTAAGGGAGGGCGACGTGATAGCCATTCCTTGCGGACATGCATTTTGGTTTTACAACGACCAAGAAGAGCGGGCAGAGATACTTGGTGTTGGTTTCTCCAACCTTGGCAGGAATCCTAGGGTGAGGGACTCTGCCTTGTGATTTGTCTTTTATTTCTCGATGGTACTCCTGTCTTCCATTGCCAGTCCTGTATCACAGTAACAAATTACGAACGTCTGTTGTTCTTGGATGCAGGACTTTGACCATTTCAATCAGTAGGACAACTAGATGCAGGATGCAGGACTTTGACCATTTCAATCACTAGAAAAATATATGAGACATGTATGATGACATCCAAATACCCTCGCAATAACCTCCAAATTCTCGAATGGCTAGATAGACAACTAGATGCGTCGAATGGCTAGATAGACAACTAGATGCGGGGGTTTCGCAATAAGGAAGCATACTCTTTTAGAGACCTATGCACATTGCAATGCTCGAACCTCTGACCTCAAAATGATCGACCCATGAGCTTACCATTGGACCTACTCATCCTTGAGCATTTCTTTGAGCATGCATGGAAACTACAGGGCAATGGAAACGTGAAAGTGGATCGGCAAGTTGCATGTGCCCGCATGCACCTACATGCAGCGATGCGTGCGCATGCACCTATCGATAGCCGCTTCTACAAAGAGAGCCTCGTAATTAACACTCCTAACCTCCGCCAAGGGCAACAGAGGTTGTGCTCCAAGTGAAATGGCCATGCACCAGCCCCTAATTGCCCGTGGTCGCCCTCCTCCCTGCGTGGCACAATCCAAGCTCTGCAGCCTCTGATTTGAGATAGAGATAGAGAGCGAGGTGTAGACTAGAGAGATGGGATAGAGAAGAGTTCCGCACTAGAAAAGTCCTGGATTCAATGCGATCGAATTGTGATTGAGTCCAATGGATTGGTCTCTCCCATGTTCCACAACGTTGGTTCATTGAAGACCATCGTGAGAGGTTCGGAATCATGGGTGTCGCCACCGCTGCTGCACCGCCAAGTTAGCGAGGAGGAGCCGATTGCGTGTAAGGGAGGGCGACATGATAGCCATTCCCTGCGGACATGCATTTTGGTTTTACAACCACCAAGAAGAGCGGGCAGAGATACTTGGTGTTGGTTTCTCCAACCTTGGCGGGGAATCCCTAGTGTGAGGAACTCGCCTTGTGATTTGTCTTTTGTTTCTCGATGGTACTCTGTCTTCCATTGCCGTCCCCGTATCACAAGAACAAATTACTGAACGTCTGTTGTTCTTGGATGCAGGACTTTGACCTTTTCAATGTCGCCACTGCATTTAGCCCGCGTGTTCTGGCTCAAGCATTGGACATCTCCGAGGAAAGGGTGCGGGAGTTGATCGAGAGGCAACAAAACCAGACTGGAATTATCAAGGTCTCCAGGGAAGACATGCGGCCGCAAATGTCCACCCTGAACGTGGGTGCCACCCATCTTATCCATCAGCTCGGGACGGGTTTTCCAGAGGCCAGAGTGAGAAACGGTGGAGAGCTCCGTGAAGTCAACAGCAGGGGGATGCCCTTCTTGGAACGCTTGTCCATGGCAGCACGCTACTTGCGATTAGAAGGAGTGAGCATATCAATTTGGGGAGGAGGGGTGCAAACCCATGTTGTATCGTTGCGTTTGTCTTAACGTGTTTCGTTGTCTTGCATTCAGGGGGCCTTGTTTGCACCAAACTACGTCCACAACGGTGACAAGCTCATGTACGTCGTCCAAGGGTCCCGCGAGGTTGGAGGTCATTTCCAGACGGGGGAGAGGGTCACCGGAGGAGAGTTGAGGCAAGGAGACCTTGCACTGATCCCCAACTCCCATCCTCATTCGTTGCTCGCCGGGGATGAAGGGTTCTACTCTTTTGAAGTGATCAACCACGATCGGTAAACCATCAGTAGCACTTCCATGCACATTCATTTTCCTATCTTGCACTCACTTATTTCTTTGTTCCTTGCCTCGCATTGTCCAACCTGCAGCCCTGAGACGTCGTTCCTCGCTGGAGGCAACTCCGTGCACACACGCATTCCCAGAGGTATCTTGTCCAGTGCACTTGGAGTGAGTGCAGATGTGGCGGAGGAGCTAGCGCCCCGTCGCGTCAAGCGAAGTCAATTATTTTTCCAAATTAGCGAGAGGAGGAGCTCCCGTAGCTTTGACACATTGCTGCCGATTCCCCCCTTCCTTTTTGGCCGCTTATGTGGTGGTGTGCCCGCCGCCACGGGACATGAAATGCTCGAGGGCATGAAAAATATATGAGACATGTATGATGACATCCAATGAAAAAAGAATATTTCGCATCATTCCCACGGGTTCCCGTGCTTTTCCCCTTCATTTTGTCGTCGTTTGCTTGTTGCAACTAATTTTAGGCTACCAACGTAAAAGACACTTCCAAATACCCCGCAAGACCTGGCATGCGCCTAGCGTTAGACATACTCATTCAAAACCCCAGGTTAAAAAAGCAAGCAATAAGGAACACTTCGCTATCCGTCAAGCACACTCAATCTCTTGTACGTGCTTCGAGTTGTCGATGAACGCTGACGATCACGCATCGCTTTTGCCATTTGGGATATGGCACGTTGTTACGTGCATGCTTTGCTCCACTAACGCATGGGGTCCACCACGATAGCCCCGCTTTTGAAATTAAAAAGAAAGGGAGAGGGGTGCTTTGGGGGCGTGCGTCTTCTCGAATGGCTGGATAGACAACTAGATGCGTCGAATGGCTAGATAGACAACTAGATGCGGGGGTTTCGCAATAAGGAAGCACTAGTAACGGTGCCCAGCGTTGCTGGGCATAAGTTAAAAGCCTTTGTGGAATGTTTTGGTTTGTAATGAGAAACGCTGCGTCACGAAGTAATAATCCAACTACGATTCTAACAAAAAAGGTTGCTTAAAAGAAACCTTCATGTTAGATAGTTTTGTGTGTGTTGGTATCTGAGAGCTTTGAGCAGAACATTACAGTGGCTGTACATAGCAATTTTGAGTGGGAATAAAGTGTTAATCTAAGCAGGTTTTGAGGTGATGCTATAGTCAAAGTCGATAACTCTTTGTACTTGTTGCTCTTTAGTCTCTAGTTCTTACATCTTCTTCAAGCTTGTCATAGATGAGTGCTTGTTTGCTTCTCGTGTGGTGTGGTAGGTTATTTGGTCTGATGCTTGGTGTGGAGATTAATTGTCTTGTTTGATTCTATAGGGTAATTAGGCTGATTTTATTACACATAAAGTAGGAGAAACATAGTTTTTCAAAGTAGCTCTTATTTGTAGGCTTAAAGGTTTTTAGTTTCAACTTTAGTTTTTTGAATAGCTCTTGTTTCTAAGAGTAGCTATTGTTTCTAAGAGTAGCTATTGTTTCTAGGCTTAAAGTTTTGAGTGCTCTCTATTTTTTTTTTTTTTTTTTAATTGTGGTCGATGCTTTTAGAGCAATGGCCACTATTTTACTGACCTTTTGTCTGCTTTGACTTCCATTCTTCCACCTCTTTTAGGTGATTCATCCAAAAGCTGTTATAATCTAAGATTTTAACTTTCTATAAACCCAGAAAAATGACTTTCTGAAATGATTTATCATCCCTCAGGCTTCATATACCCCCAGTGATAGAACTTACATTATCAGCCAATACTATGGAGTTCAAGAACCATGTGCATTATCTTAAATCAATGTTAAGCGAAAGGAACAATACATTACTTAGAAACTTACATCCTGAGGATCCAAGCTCTAAGCAAAAGAAACAATGCAGTATCTCAAAATTCTATTCCCAAAGCTCAACCTCTAGCAACTCACATGCACTACTACCAATTACATTAACTTGGTGCTTGGTGCAAATAATATATTGCATTATAGAAAAAATCCCCGCATTGTTGTGCTATAAGGCGTTTGTTATGAGACAATTGCTAGACTATAAGGCGGTTTATAAGCATTGCTATTTTATACACAACTCCATGTGTGCGCAGAGAAAAGATGACAAAATAAGACTTCATATATTGCCAACATTATTCAGATGATTTATTGGCTAATTCATTCCTGCTGAGATGCCAAGATTGCCATGGGTAAGAGATGCTAAATGCAAAAGCATGCAAAGCTAAGGGACTGCCAATTTGAAGTGCCCTCGCAAGTGAAAAAATTGTCCCACCATTATCTCCCTTCACAACATGATAATTTTTATATTCTTATTTGTTACAAAAGCAAGTCAAATTGCCAAAGAATTCATAATTGATATAAGAACAATCATGAATAAGAAATATAGGTGGAACAAAGAATTGATGAAGAATTGCTTAAGAGATAATAAGACTGTTATTCAAATCTGCATTTCTTAAGAAATTCAAATCTAGGATAATGCAATTGATGAGATCCAATAGCATTTCAAACCAATCTGATCTTGGAGGTTCTTCTTCTACTCTGGACTCTATCCAAGAAGAGTCTACAACCCACAATCACAATCAAGGAAGACCATATGTGCTCCATAAATGTTGCGATCCATACCTCAGAAGCAAAAATCATAGCTTTGATGCCAAATTTGGCTAATATCAAAGGATTTTGGCACAGTTTTTCTTGGCCTTCATAAATCCAGTTGAGTCGATTCAAGTTTTCATTATCCTTAACTTTGACATGTTTAAACAAAGTTGGGCATTTCCCAAAATACAGGACAAATACCATGGTTTTGTAATCCTGAATCACCCTTTGCAACACTTGGTATTTGTCTTTCCATGAGGTACAAATATGTTAGAAGGGCTACAGCAGTAGAATTGAAAATTGGAACATTTGTCCTTCTTGCCATTGAGCATTTGCTGTCTTGGATGAGCAGAATAGAGATGCTCCTTCTCTGCTACATGGATCCAAAACAAACAAAATCATGAATTTGAGATTGGCCCACATGCTTTTCACGTCCTTCAAAAATTGGAACATTTATATGGAAAGCTAATTCCTTTAGATTACAATCGTCACATCTTATATCAGTTTTCCCAATAATTTGCTTTGAGTTATCTGCTCAACATGAGAACAATCAATTCCATAAGGATCTAAGCAGAATGTAGTCTTTTAATAGATTATAAAGGCTTCTAGGCTAGGTCAGACTTAAGTTTCCAGACGGGATTGCAGATTTATTCTATATTGATCCAATGAGGTGGCACAAAAGCTATCTTTCCATCTGTACACTAATAAACAAAGAACGAGGGACACACACCGAGCATTTGCTTTCGATTTCAAATGGCATGAGCAACAAAATTTCTGAGAAAAAGTATTACATCATAAGTTTAGGAAATAAATAGATATAGTACCCGTTATATAAGAGTTTCACCATTGCTTCTTGATCATTTGATTGCATTAGCTTCCTTCCGGATCGATCTTTGCATAGAATAAGACACCATTCCATTTGCCGCCATTTTGTGTAGTACTCTGCGAGAATATGCATTTGCTTTTGCTTCTTAAACGCAAAGAATAAGATGGCTCACATAAAACATTTAATGATATTAGAAATATTTGGAACTTAGCGTTGACACAAATATATAGTCTACTATTATATGCAAACAATTTGTAGCTAAGTCCACAAATATACAACCAATTTCTCACGAAACCCAAGCTTCGATGAACATATTGCTTTCTACAAAGCAGAAATTATAGAGCAAAAGCTGAGCGTGTAGGTCTTTAACGTCACCCTTGGGATGTGAGCGGGACATGAGTATTATAACAACACAAAATAATGCCTAGTTTCGGAAAATGTGTGATAGGATACCAAGACAACCCCTGGACAACCATCAGCGAGAATGTAGCAAATAAAGACTCACCTTAAGAAGTCCATCCCGCCAATTGCATGGGAAAGCATGATGCAACAAACTCGTTACAATACAATCTTGCAATTTCCATGTCGTCGATTGTTCCATCCGTTATATGTTAACTTGCAAGCCAAAAGAGAATTGTGATGCCAATGAATTTCACATATAAAAGCGGATGTATTGGTCCTTAAAGATGAATATACAAATACATATGTTACTGTACTCTCACCTCTCTCAAGCAAGGAGGTTTCTCACCAAAAATCTCATGCGAAATAACATATTACGTGGCCTTCTCGAAACTATGGGCAGATGTATGCCATTGCATAAACAATCTAATGACTTTTCTTCAAATGCAAAGCACTATGCCATGGAGAAGCAACGGTTTCATTGTGGCGTAAGCGTAAAAAAAAACGTGGTGGCATTTGCTCCAAAAGGTAATCTTCCAACATCAAAATATTGATCTATTCCTGTAAAAATGAAAAGCAAACATGTTAGGGTTTACCACAATCCCAGAGGAAACTCTTGAATGAAAGAAACATAAAACTATAGAAATATTCTAGTTCTGCAGCAAGCCAAATGCTCCACGAATTCTGCAAGCACAACAATTTTTTTTCATAAATCCACCTTTCTGTGCAAAGCTTGTAACAAAGCTTAAGGTGGGAAAACCGTCCATAAGTCTCATATAGGAAAGAAGCCACTTCTTTCATGTGCTAATCTGCAGGTGCTACCTTTGCCTCAAGCTTCAGATCTCTACTTCCAGGCCTCTATCCTCGAAATACACTGTTGCAGCTATCCAGATGCTTCCTTGGATTCCCGAAATCCTCCTTATTTGGAATCTCCGTTGCCATGAAGCATCAGAACACCTATATCTCTCTGAAAATCACAGATGAAGAATTCAGCAACCCGAAACCTAACTCTGAGAAGGGCTAATTCGCAGATGAAGAATTCAGAAACCCTAAACTCCTCCTCATTTAATCATGATTGATCACGGTTCAGAGCCATTTTTCCAGGCATGATCTATTTGCTGCCAGTATTGAGCCGTTTTCCCAGGTCCGATCAATTTGCTGCCAACAAATAATGCTAAAGTTTAAAGCATTGTTGTAAGCTAATTCCATAACCTTACCTGCAGGACTGCATAAAATCTTCCTCTACTAAAATCCATTTCGAAATTGCATGGGCAGAAAATGGGCGAGGGGCAGGAAGCACGGGCTGTGCGGTTGCTCCTCCTCACGCTGAAATCCTTATGCATCGAACCCTAATCGAGATACACAGTCAACCAAGTCAAATCTCAACCATCAAATGAAATGATCAAATCTCAGCCTTTGGATTTAGGGCTGGGTCCAACACTTACGGAATAACATTATAATATAAGACTAGTAATGGTGCCCAGCGTTGCTGGGCATATGTTTGGAGCCTGCAAGTTTTTGGTCGCGAAAAAAAGCTTGCAGGAATGATCCAACTTTAATTTTTTATTTTCGCTTTTTTTATTTTCGCATGTGGCACATATCATACCACAATGGCTTTCAACTTTTTAATTTTTTATTTTCGCACTAGAAAAAGTGCCCAGCGTTGCTGGGCTTTCATGGAAAACATATTAAAAAAGCTAACTTTATTAAAAGCATGTAAATGTTTGATGGCTTTTGAAACGCCACGTGCATTAGTAGTACCATCTGCATTTGAGGCTAGGATATTCCAGTTGGTGTTAAAAGTGGAGCAGACATGAAAAGGAGCAATCCCAAAGGTAATGAAAAATACGCTAACAAAGCTAAAGATTGCACAAATTAAGTTCTTATACATACAATTTTAACTATTTGATGTAAAGCCCACGTCTTTGTAGATCAGTATTATGCAAAAACAAAGTATCACTCTTAGAAAACAACCACCTCTGAATATGCATAGTGCTCTCATTGCACAAAGCTTTTTCGTTTCAGTCATAATGGTTAAATTATTCATATCCATTTCTCGACCAAGATCCTCATTTTTACCAATAAAATGTGTAACTTTTTCCAGAAGATACATTTATCAACATACAAAATTTGCAAAACCTGAAGGTTTTGTTCAGCATGCATTAAGATACATTTATCAACATAATTTGCAAGGCTTGAAGGAATGTGAGAGAACGTTAGAACGTTAGTCCATTTTGGTTTGTGTTTCTAGCTGATGCATAGTCGCTTGAGGCTATTAACACGGTTCTTGGAGCACCTTGTGGGTGAAGGGAGACAAAATGTGCATGCCGATAATGCATTTGGCAAAATTATCATTGACACAAATAATAATCTTGAGCATTTTCTCACAACGGATCCTTATTACGATTCACTATGTAAAAAGTGCAATCCCACATTGGCTGTTGTTGCTTATAGACTGTTGTTGCTTATAGACGGAACTTTATGATGATGAGGTTATTAATGTGACTAATAAGAACTCCCTATGTGACTCTTCTAGGTAATTTATCAATGAAGTTCCTTAACCGACACATTGCATACTATATGGAGATATGTGGTAGAGCATATGGAACCTAATCTGTGGGAAAAGGTTCTTACTCCAGAGAATCCCTACCGACGTCAGCTTATTTCGAGCAGTATCAATCGCTTTGCTAGAAAGCAAGAATCCTGATCATGTGTTTACAATGGTGAAGGCATTCATGAATGCAGATCTTCATGAATTGATTGAGTTGTTGGAAAAAATTGTGCTTCAAACTCAGCCTTTATGGAAATCCCAACTTACAAAATCTGTTTATCCTAATCAAAGCAGATAAGTCCAGAGTTATGGATTATGGAAATACATTGGACAGCTTTGATGGTCCTGCTGTCCTGCTGTTGGAGATACTTTGCTGTTGGAGATACTGCCGTTGGGGCTGAACTTTACAAAGAAGCATTTGCCATATTCAAGTGCAAACAGGCTGTAAATGTCCTCCTTGATAACATCTGATGCATAGTGCGTGCAGTGGAATTTGCTTTCCCTGTTCAAGAAGATACGGTTTGGAGCCCAGTAACTAAGGCTCAACTGAGAGAAAGGTTTGTCAGTGATAGCCATGTCATACCCAAACGTGCATTAATAGCTAGCATTGCAAATATGCAACTTTACAACTTCATTCACGTATGCTTTAAAAAAAATGGAATTGAACAGCAAAAAGTACTAATTATACCGCGCTGTTTGTCAAGATGAGGGATTTTATTTTCCGTAGGTAATTGCTCCTCTCTGCAAAATAGCCCTGTCAATATGTACCCCCAAATGAACAACACATAATCTATACTTTGAACTATGTGTGCATTATTATCTAGCAGAATTCGGTTGCGTCTAAACGTTGTTCTCATTCATTTTGCTGACTGTGCAGAATACTCAATAGAAAATTAAAGGGAAACCTTTTATCTGAATAAAGATGCAATCAAAGAAGCAAAGTGAAGGCATCGCCATACCTGCACCGCCATCCCTGCATCGCCCAACAGAACCTGGCTGCTCCTTAACCAGCAAGGTTTGGATCAAAGATAGGCAAGCAGACTGCCATAAACTTTGCATCATAAACATAATAAAACAACAACTCTCTGACTGCAAATTTTACCTTATTCTTTGCTGTTGCTAGTTCCCTCTTTATTTTATTTTCCGTAGGTAATTGCTCCTCTCTGCAAAATAGCCCTGTCAATATGTACCCCCAAATGAACAGCACAGAATCTATACTTTGAAGTATGTGTGCATTATTATCTAGCAGAATTCGGTTGCGTCTAAACGTTGTTCTCATTCATTTTGCTGACTGTGCAGAATATTCAATAGAAAATTAAAGGGAAACGTTTTATCTGAATAAAGATGCAATCAAAGAAGCAAAGTGAAGGCATCGCCATACCTGCACCGCCATCCCTGCATCTGCATCCTGCACCATAGTACGGCTTCAATAAATGAAAAAGTTCCGCCGGATTGCTCAGCTATGGAGTGCATAATAGCGGGATCGTGATCTGCCCCAATTCCAAAAGTGTGCATAGGGTGTCTGTCTCTTCTTTGTCGCATAAATCCGGCAAAACCATGCTAGAAAAAATTTGCAGAATGGCCAGCCATGGGTGTCCTGCCCATCTGATAACAGCATAATACTTGCCACAGAAGGAACATGATACCAGGGAATTTATTTCCATGTCGCTCTCCATATCGGGCATACCAGGTTTCCATGTCTGGTGCTCGATGCAATGCAAAGAAAATTAAAATTCTGGAAGCATTCGGTTGTGAAAATTGCATGCTTTTTTTCTGAGTTCATGCGTTTCAAAGCTGCAAATCCGCCATATCTCAGACCTAAAACGGCAAAAGAAATAAAAAAAAAACAAAAAGGGGCTGCCATACCCATCCTTTGGGCGATTTGGCACTTGCTTTGGCGCCGGATTCTGTGCCAGAAGATGCCGCAGCTTCGATTGCCCTATTATTTGGATCAAGATCTGTGTCAATCCTTGGCAGCGTATACATCCCAAGCCCTAAAAGAGATCTGGCAATGCTCCATCCTCTGCCCATGCTTCCTGTCGCTAAAAAACAACCAATTTCTTAAGAGGTTTCCACTCCGATGCTTCAAATTGCAGGTAAGTAACAGCTCCGAAAAGGATATGCAACAACAACCAGATTGCCTTCGTCGTTTCCCTGCTTTCCATAGCCGATATTAGGGATTGCCGGAGATCAGAACAGGTAAGAGCGAATTCGTATAGGCTATAGAGCTTTTTCCTTTGCCGGAATGAGAGATTAGAGCGGGACAACGGATCTTGTAGCTGCTCCTGCCCTGCCGTGAAGAAAAACCTAAAGAAAGAAAGGTAAGTTGGAAGAGAGGGGCAAGATTATGCCACGTGGCATCGATTAATCTGAGCCGCCCAAATTAGGGCGCGGTCCATTACACAACATTATAATATAAGATGATTTGAGTCTAATGTTCTTTCATGTTCTTGTTCTTAATGTTTCTTGTTCATGTTCTTAATGTTTCTTGTTCTTTCATCATGCCTAATGTTCTTTCTAGATTTGAGTCTATGTGTATATGAGTTGCTCATATTTGATGTTCTCATGCTACCTTATCATGCTTAAAAAATAATGGGCATGCTTTGCAGGACAAGAAGATTATAACAGACTTCACCCTAGTTATCGAGGGGCAGATGTATTTCTCCTGGCATTCCCTCTCATCAACAAGGTTAGTTATGAAAACATTTCTAAAAAGATGGTTATATGCTTAAATATTTGGCTTATAGACTAGTTTATATAGCATTCAATATGGTTTGATGGCAATATTGGTGTGCAGTGGATTCCAGAATTGAGGCATTGCGCTCCTTCATTTTCTATTATTCTTGTTGGGACGAAAATAGGCTAGATGAACTTTGAAGATACATTTCAGTTTTTATTTTTCTTGTTACAAAAAAATTGATTGTCTGAAGCAGCTGTTATATTGTTAATATTGTTTATGCCGTCTTCTAGTATGCTTAAGTAAATTACAATGGATATTTAGGTGTTGAATCATATTGACTTATTGCATGTCTATTTTTACATCTCCATGATGATAAGCAGTTGTTGCTGACCATCTTGGAGCTGCTCCAATAACCACTGCTCAAGTAATGTCAAGCGGGTAATACTTAGATATTTTTTTCCTTCAACTTTTTTAGAAGTTTAATCTTGCATTATCCGGATTTGAGAATGTGAAAGCCGTCCCTTAATGACTATTAAGATTGTCCTCCAGCCCCCAAAGTAGAAAACAGGAAAAAATAAGCACAACTATTTGTTATTTGTTGTTTGTGGCTATGGCTTGCTTTTTTTTACTTCTTATTTTCATGTCTGATTGGAGTTTTTTGGGTTCGATTCCCAAAAAGGCTTTTGGAAACTTTGTATTGTTTTTAGATATTGTTTTTTTAGAACCTGTGTCATTATTTGAGAAAGACGTTACGACGTGTGAAGGACGTTCTAGACGTTGCAAATATGTTGCACGCACGTCGAAAACAACGTTTCATGGGTAACGTAAATAGAACGAGATTAGAACGTCCTAGCGACGTATTAACAACGTTACAGCGACGTCACGGACGTCGCAAACATGACGTTTCACCTGCGACGTGACGTCGCCCTGCGACGAATCCTAGGCGACGTCCTTTGCAACGTCCGTGCAACATTTGCAAGACGTCCTCATGCGACGTCTGACGTCTCTAATACGTCAATGTGACGTTGCTAACGACGTTGCTAATAGCCTGTTCTGTAGTAGTGGTTAGACATACTCATTCAAAACCCCAGGTTAAAAAAGCAAGCAATAAGGAACACTTCGCTATCCGTCAAGCACACTCAATCTCTTGTACGTGCTTCGAGTTGTCGATGAACGCGCGATCACGCCATTGCTTCGCTGCGCTGGGATATGGCACGTTGCTACGTGCATGCTTGCTCCACGAACGCATGGGGTCCACACGATAGCCTGCTTTTGATATTAAAAAGAAAGGGAGAGGGGTGCTTGGGGGCGTGCGTCTTCTCAAATGGCTAGATAGACAACTAGATGCGTCGAATGGCTAGATAGACAACTAGATGCGGGGGTTTCGCAATAAGGAAGCATACTCTTTTTAGAGACCTATGCACATTGCAATGCTCGAACCTCGACCTCAAAAAGATTGACCCATGAGCTTACCATTGGACCTACTCATCCTTGAGCATTTCTTTGAGCATGCATGAAAACCACGAGGGGCAATGGAAACGTGAAAGTGGATCGGCAAGTTGCATGTGCCCAAGATGCACCTACATGCGGCGAGCGCGCGCGCATGCACCTATCGATAGCCGCTTCTACAAAGAGAGCCTCGTAATTAACACTCCTAACCTCCGCCAAGGGCAACAGAGGTTGTGCTCCAAGTGAAATGGCCATGCACCGGGTCCCTAATTGTTGTGCCCCCTCCTCCTCCTCGCGGGCACAATCCAAGCTCGGCCCCTGACCGAGATAGAGAGAGGCGGTGTAGACTAGAGAGATGGGATAGAGAAGAGTTCGACTAGAAAAGTCTGGATTCAATGCGGTCGAATTGTGATTGAGTCCAATGGATTGGTCTCTCCCATGTTCCACAACGTTGGTTCATTGAAGACCATCGTGAGAGGTTACGGAATCATGGGTGTCGCAACCGCCGCAGCAATCGCCGCGTTAGCCGAGGTATGTAAGGGAGGGCGGCGTGATAGCCATTCCTTGGCGACATGCATTTTGGTTTTACAACGACCAAGAAGAGCGGGCAAGAGATACTTGGTGTTGGTTTCTCCAACCTTGGCGGTGAATCCTAGGGTGAGGGACTCGCCTTTGTGATTTGTCTTTTGTTTCTCGATGGTACTCCCTGTCTTCCATTGCCGCCCCGTATCACGGTAAGAATAAATTCTAACGCCTGTTGTTCTTGGATGCGGGACTTTGACCTTTTCAATAATGTCGCCAGCGCATTTAGCCCGCGCGGTTCGGCTCAAGCATTGGACATCTCCAGGAAAGGGTGTGGGAGTTGATCGAGAGGCAACAAAACCGTGATCGAATTATCAAGGTCTCTGGGGAAGACATGCGGCCGCAAATGTCCACCCCGAACGTGGGTGCCACCCATATTATCCATCAGCTCGGGGACGGGTTTCCGTGAGGCGAGTGAGAAACGGTGGAGAGCTCCGTGAAGTCAACGCCAGGGGATGCCCTTCTGGAACGCAGCTTGTCCATGGCAAAGACGCTACTTGCGATTAGAAGGAGTGAGCATGTCAATTTGGGGAGGAGGGGTGCAAACCCATGTTGTATCGTGGCGTTTGTCTTAACGTGTTTCGTTGTCTTGCATTCGGGGGGCCTTGTTTGCACCAAACTACGCCCACAAGCGGTGACAAGCTCATGTACGCCGCCCAAGGTCCGCGAGGTTGGAGGTCATTTCCAAAGACCGGGAGAGGGGGTCAAGGAGGAGAGTTGAGGCAAGGAGACCTTGCATCGATCCCCAACTCCCATCCTCATTCTTGCTCCGGGGATGAAGGGTTCTACTCTTTTGAAGTGATCAACCACGATCGGTAAACCATCGTTAGCACTTCCATGCACATTCATTTTCCTATCTTGCACTCACTTATTTCTTTGTTCCTTGCCTCGCATTGTCCAACCTGCAGCCCCGAGGAGGCGCCGTTCTCATTTGGAGGCAACTCCGGCACACACGAATTCCCGTGAGGTATCTTGTCCGGTGCACTTGGAGTGAGTGCGGATGTGGCGAGGAGCTAGCGCCCCGTCGCCCAAGCGAAGGAGTCAATTATTTTTCCTAGCGAGAGGAGGAGCTCCGTAGCTTTGACACATTGCTGCTCGATTTCCCCCTTCCTTTTGGCCGCTTATGTGGTGGAGAGCTCTGAAGTCAAAGTCCGGGGGGATGCCCTTCTTGAACAGCTTGTCCATGGCAAAGACGCTACTTGCGATTAGAAGGAGTGAGCATATCAATTTGGGGAGGAGGGGTGCAAACCCATGGTTGTATCGGCGCTTGTCTTAATGTGTTTCGTTGTCTTGCATTCGGGGGGCCTTGTTTGCACCAAACTACGCCCACAAGCGGTGATGATAAGCTCATGCACGTCGTCCAAGGGTCCGCGAGGTTGGAGGTCATTTCCAAAGACGGGGAGAGTCCTTGGGAGGAGAGTTGAGGCAAGGAGACCCAGCGATCCCCAACTCCCATCCTCATTCGTTGCTTTCCCGGGGATGAAGGGTTCTACTCTTTTGAAGTGATCAACCCACGATCGGGTAAACCATCAAGAGCACTTCCATGCACATTTATTTTCCTATCTTGCACTCACTTATTTCTTTGTTCCTTGCCTCGCATTGTCCAACCCGGCAGCCCGAGACGCCGTCGTTCCTCGGGAGGCAACTCCGCACACACGCATTCCCATTCAGGTATCTTGTCCAGTGCACTTGGAGTGAGTGCAGATGTGGCAGAGGAGCTAGCGTCCCGTCGCCCAAGCGAGTCAATTATTTTTCCAGCTAGCGAGAGGAGGAGCTCCCTGTAGCTTTGACACATTGCTGCTCGATTCCCCCCTTCCTTTTGGCCGCTTATGTGGTGGTGTGCCTGCCACAGGACATGAAATGCTCGAGGGCATGAAAAATATATGAGACATGTATGATGACATCCAATGAAAAAAGAATATTTCGCATCATTCCCACGGGTTCCTGTGCTTTTCCCCTTCATTTTGTCGTCGTTTGCTTGTTGCAACTAATTTTAGGCTACCAACAGAAAGACACTTCCAAATATACCCTCGCAAGACCTGGCATGCGCCTAGCGTTAGACATACTCATTCAAAACCCCAGGTTAAAAAAGCAAGCAATAAGGAACACTTCGCTATCCGTCAAGCACACTCAATCTCTTGTACGTGCTTCGAGTTGTCGATGAACGCGCGATCACGCCACTGCTTCGCTGCGCTGGGATATGGCACGTTGCTACGTGCATGCTTGCTCCACGAACGCATGGGGTCCACACGATAGCCTGCTTTTGAAATTAAAAAGAAAGGGAGAGGGGTGCTTGGGGGCGTGCGTCTTCTCGAATGGCTAGATAGACAACTAGATGCGTCGAATGGCTAGATAGACAACTAGATGCGGGGGTTTCGCAATAAGGAAGCATACTCTTTTAGAGACCTATGCACATTGCAATGCTCGAACCTCTGACCTCAAAAAGATCGACCCATGAGCTTACCATTGGACCTACTCATCCTTGAGCATTTCTTTGAGCATGCATGAAAACTACAGGGCAATGGAAACGTGAAAGTGGATCGGCAAGTTGCATGTGCCCGCATGCACCTACATGCAGCGATGCGTGCGCATGCACCTATCGATAGCCGCTTCTACAAAGAGAGCCTCGTAATTAACACTCCTAACCTCCGCCAAGGGCAACAGAGGTTGTGCTCCAAGTGAAATGGCCATGCACCAGTCCCTAATTGCCGTGGGTCGCCCTCCCTCCTCCTCCGTGGCACAATCCAAGCTCGGCAGCCCTGACCGAGATAGAGAAGAGGCGGGTAGACTAGAGAGATGGGATAGAGAAGAGTTCGAGCACTAGAAAAGTCTGGATTCAATGCAGATCGAATTGTGATTGAGTCCAATGGATTGGTCTCTCCCATGTTCCACAACGTTGGTTCATTGAAGACCATCGTGAGAGGTTCTGGAATGCAGACCGCGTTAGCCAGAGGAGCCGATTGCGTGTAAGGGAGGGCGACGTGATAGCCATTCCTTGCGGACATGCATTTTGGTTTTACAACGACCAAGAAGAGCGGGCAGAGATACTTGGTGTTGGTTTCTCCAACCTTGGCGGTGAATCCTAGGGTGAGGGACTCGCCTTTGTGATTTGTCTTTTGTTTCTCGATGGTACTCCCGCCTTCCATTGCCGTCCCCGTATCACAAGAATAAATTTTAACGCGTCGTTGTTCTTGGATGCAGGACTTTGACCTTTTCAATGTCGCCACTGCATTTAGCCCGCGTGTTCTGGCTCAAGCATTGGACATCTCCGAGGAAAGGGTGCGGGAGTTGATCGAGAGGCAACAAAACCAGACTGGAATTATCGAGGTCTCCAGGGAAGACATGCGGCCGCAAATGTCCACCTTGAACGTGGGTGCCACCCATCTTATCCATCAGCTCGGGACGGGTTTTCCAGAGGCCAGAGTGAGAAAACGGTGGAGAGCTCCCGTGAAGTCAACAGCAGGGGATGCCCTTCTTGAACGCTTTTGTCCATGGCAAAGACGCTACTTGCGATTAGAAGGAGTGAGCATATCAATTTGGGGAGGAGGGGTGCAAACCCATGTTGTATCGTTGCGTTTGTCTTAACGTGTTTCGTTGTCTTGCATTCAGGGGGCCTTGTTTGCACCAAACTACGTCCACAACGGTGACAAGCTCATGTACGCCGCCCAAGGGTCGGGCGAGGTTGGAGGTCATTTCCAGCAGGGGGAGAGGGTCACCGGAGGAGAGTTGAGGCAAGGAGACCTTGCGATCCCCAACTCCCATCCTCATTCGTTGCTCGCCCGGGGATGAAGGGTTCTACTCTTTTGAAGTGATCAACCACGATCGGTAAAACCATCATCGAGTAGCACTTCCATGCACATTCATTTTCCTATCTTGCACTCACTTATTTCTTTGTTCCTTGCCTCGCATTGTCCAACCTGCAGCCCCGAGGCGTCGTTCCTCGGCTGGAGGCAACTCGCGCACACACGCATTTCAGGTATCTTGTCCGGTGCACTTGGGTGAGTGCGGATGTGGCGGAGGAGCTAAGCGTCCCGCCCAAGCGAAGTCAATTATTTTTCCAATTTAGCGAGAGGAGGAGCTCCCCTGAGCTTTGACACATTGCTGCTCGATTCCCCCCTTCCTTTGGCCGCTTATGTGGTGGTGTGCCCGCCGGGGGACATGAAATGCTCGAGGGCATGAAAAATATGAGACATGTATGATGACATCCAATGAAAAAAGAATATTTCGCATCATTCCCACGGGTTCCTGTGCTTTTCCCCTTCATTTTGTCGTCGTTTGCTTGTTGCAACTAATTTTAGGCTACCAACAGAAAGACACTTCCAAATATACCCTCGCAAGGCATCGCCCTAGGGTTAGACATACTCATTCAAAACCCCAGGTTAAAAAAGCAAGCAATAAGGAACACTTCGCTATCCGTCAAGCACACTCAATCTCTTGTACGTGCTTCGAGTTGTCGATGAACGCGCGATCACGCCACTGCTTCGCTGCGCTGGGATATGGCACGTTGCTACGTGCATGCTTGCTCCACGAACGCATGGGGTCCACGATAGCCCGCTTTGGAAATTAAAAAGAAAGGGAGAGGGGTGCTTTGGGGGCGTGCGTCTTCTCGAATGGCTAGATAGACAACTAGATGCGTCGAATGGCTAGATAGACAACTAGATGCGGGGGTTTCGCAATAAGGAAGCATACTCTTTTAGAGACCTATGCACATTGCAATGCTCGAACCTCTGACCTCAAAAAAAGATTGACCCATGAGCTTACCATTGGACCTACTCATCCTTGAGCATTTCTTTGAGCATGCATGAAAACCGAGGGCAATGGAAGCGTGAAAGTGGATCGGCAAGTTGCATGTGCCCGCATGCACCTACATGCCCGCGCGGCGCATGCACCTATCGATAGCCGCTTCTACAAAGAGAGCCTCGTAATTAACACTCCTAACCTCCCATGGGCAACAGAGGTTGTGCTCCAAGTGAAATGGCCATGCACCGGTCCCTAATTAATTGGCGGGTCGCCTCCTCCTCTCATGGCACAAATCCAAGCTTCTGACCTCGGTTGAGATAGAGAGCGAGGTGGTAGACTAGAGAGATGGGATAGAGAAGAGTTCCCCACTAGAAAAGTCCTGGATTCAATGCGGTCGAATTGTGATTGAGTCCAATGGATTGGTCTCTCCCATGTTCCACAACGTTGGTTCATTGAAGACCATCGTGAGAGGTTCCGGAATCATGGGTGTCGCCACCGCCGCTGCAGGCCGTGTTAGCCGAGGAGCCGATTGCGTGTAAGGGAGGGCGGCGTGATAGCCATTCCTTGCGGACATGCATTTTGGTTTTACAACGACCAAGAAGAGCGGGGAGATACTTGGTGTTGGTTTCTCCAACCTTGGCAGGAATCCTAGGGTGAGGGACTACTCGCCTTTGTGATTTGTCTTTGTTTCTCGATGGTACTCCTGTCTTCCATTGCCGCCCCGTATCACAAGAACAAATTACGAACGCGTCATTTGTTCTTGGATGCGAGGACTTTGACCTTTTCAATGTCGCTAACGCATTTAGCGCGTGTTACGGCTCAAGCATTGACATCTCAGGAAAGGTGCGCGGAGTTGATCGAGAGGCAACAAAACCGGACCGAATTATCGAGGTCTCTGGGGAAGACATGCGCCGCAAAATGTCCACCTTGAGCGTGGGTGCCACCCATCTTATCCATCAGCTCGGGGACGGGTTTCCAGAGGCCGAGTGAGAAGCGGTGGAGAACTCCGCGGAAGTCAATGCGGGGGATGCCCTTCTTGAACGCTTGTCCATGGCAAAGACGCTACTTGCGATTAGAAGGAGTGAGCATATCAATTTGGGGAGGAGGGGTGCAAACCCATGTTGTATCGTTGCGTTTGTCTTAACGTGTTTCGTTGTCTTGCATTGGGGGCCTTGTTTGCACCAAACTACGTCTAGCGGTGACAAGCTCATGTGCGTCGCCCAAGGGTCCGCGAGGTTGGAGGTCATTTCCAGCAGGGGAGAGGGTCACCGGAGGAGAGTTGAGGCAAGGAGACTTTAATCGATCCCCAACTCCCATCCTCATTCGTTGCTCACAGGGGATGAAGGGTTCTACTCTTTTGAAGTGATCAACCCGATCGGTAAAACCATCGGTAGCACTTCCATGCACATTCATTTTCCTATCTTGCACTCACTTATTTCTTTTGTTCCTTGCCTCGCATTGTCCAACCCTCGCAGCCACGAGACGCCGTTCGCTGGAGGCAACTCCGATACACACACGCATTCCCTGTGAGGTATCTTGTCGATTGCACTTGGAGTGAGTGCGGATGTAAGGAGCTTAGCGCCCCGTCGCCTAAGCGAAGCGGAGTCAATTATTTTTCCGGCTAAGCGAGAGGAGGAGCTCCCCAGCTTTGACACATTGCCGCCGATTCCCCCTTCTTTTGGCGCTTATGTGGTGGTGTGCCGCCATTGTGGGACATGAAATTTTCGAGGGCATGAAAAAAATATATATGAGACATGTACGATGACATCTAATGAAAAAAGAATATTTCGCGCATCATTCCACGGGTTCCGTGCTTTTCCCTTCATTTTGTCGCCGCTTTGCTTGTTGCAACTAATTTTAGGCCACCAATGAAAAAGACACTTTCAAATATACCCTCGCAAGACCTGGCATGCGCCTAGCGTTAGACATACTCATTCAAACCCCTGTGTTAAAAAGCAAGCAATAAGGAACACTTCGCTATCCGGTCAAGCACACTCAATCTCTTGTACGTGCTTCGAAGTTGTCGATGAACGATGACGCATCATCGCCCACAAGACGGGATATGGCACGCGTTAAAATGCATGCTTGCTCCACCTAATGCATGGGGTCCACCACGATAGCCCCGCTTTTGAAATTAAAAGAAAGGGAGAGGGGTGCTTTGGGGCGTCGTCTTCTCGAATGGCTAGATAGACAACTAGATGCATACTCTTTTAGAGACCTATGCACATTGCAATGCTCGAACCTCGACCTCAAAAAGATCGACCCATGAGCTTACCATTGACCTACTCATCCTTGAGCATTTCTTTGAGCATGCATGGAAACTACAGTGGCAATGGAAACGCGTGAAAGTGGATCGGGCAGTTGCATGTGCCCGCATGCACCTACATGCGGCGATGCATGCGCATGCACCTATCGATAGCCGCTTCTACAAAGAGAGCCTCAGAATTAACACTCCTAACCTCCGCCAAGGGCAACAGAGGTTGTGCTCCAAGTGAAATGGCCATGCACCGCCCCTAATTGCCGTGGTCGCCCCTCCTCCTCGTGGCACAATCCAAGCTCGGCGATTTCTGGACCGAGATAGAGAGCGCGGCGTAGACTATAGAAATGGGATAGAGAAGAGTTCGGCACTAGAAAAGTCCGGATTCAATGCGGATCGAATTGTGATTGAGTCCAATGGATTGGTCTCTCCCATGTTCCACAACGCTGGTTCATTGAAGACCATCGGAGAGGTTTTGGAATCATGGGTGTCGCGGGCATCTTTACAAGGCCGCGTTAGCCGTGAGGAGCCAATTGCGTGTAAGGGAGGGCGACGTGATAGCCATTCCGCGGACATGCATTTTGGTTTTACAACGACCAAGAAGAGCGGGCAGAGATACTTGGTGTTGGTTTCTCCAACCTTGGCAGAATCCTAGGGTGAGGGACTCGCTTTGTGATTTGTCTTTGTTTCTCGATGGTACTCCCCGGCTTCCATTGCCGCCCCTGTATCACAAGAACAAATTACTAACGTCCGTTGTTCTTGGATGCAGGACTTTGACCTTTAACGCCGCCACCGTGATTTAGCCCGTGGTTCGGCTCAAGCATTGGACATCTCCGAGGAAAGGGTGCGGGGAGTTGATCGAGAGGCAACAAAACCAGACCGAATTATCAAGGTCTCCAGGGGAAGACATGCGCCGCAAGAAATGTCCACCCCGAACGTGGGTGCCACCCATCTTATCCATCAGCCGGGGACGGGTTTTCCAGAGGCCGAGTGAGAAAGCGGTGGAGAGCTCCATGAAGTCAGCGACGGGGATGCCCTTCTTGGGCGCTTGTCCATGGCAGCACGCTACTTTGCGATTAGAAGGAGTGAGCATATCAATTTGGGGAGGAGGGGTGCAAACCCATGTTGTATCGTTGCGTTTGTCTTAACGCGTGTTTCGTTGTCTTGCATTGAGGGGCCTTGTTTGCACCAAACTACGCCCACAACGGTGACAAGCTCATGTATACGTCGTCAAGGGTCCGCGAGGTTGGAGGTCCACCGGAGGAGAGTTGAGGCAAGGAGACCTTTTGACCGATCCCCAACTCCCATCCTCATTATTTTGCTCGCCGGGATGAAGGGTTCTACTCTTTTGAAGTGATCAACCACGATCGGTAAACCATCGTTAGCACTTCCATGCACATTCATTTTCCTATCTTGCACTCACTTATTTCTTTGTTCCTTGCCTCGCATTGTTCAACCTCGCAGCCCGGGACGCCGTTTCCTCATTGGAGGCAACTCCGCACACACGCATTCCAGAGGTATCTTGTCCAAATTGCACTTGGAGTGAGTGCGGATGTGGCGAAGGGAGCTAGCGCCCCGTCGCCCAAGCGAAGTCAATTATTTTTCCAAATTAGCGAGAGGAGGAGCTCCTGTAGCTTTGACACATTGTCGCCGATTTCCCTTCCTTTTGGCCGCTTATGTGGTGGTGGTGTGCCCGCCACAGACATGAAATGCTCGAGGGCATGAAAATATATGAGACATGTATGATGACATCCAATGAAAAAGAATATTTCGTGATCATTCCACGGGTTCCTGTGCTTTTCCCCTTCATTTTGTCGTCGTTTGCTTGTTGCAACTAATTTTAGGCTACCAACAGAAAGACAAAAAAGCAAGCAATAAGGAACACTTCGCTATCCGTCAAGCACACTCAATCTCTTGTACGTGCTTCGAGTTGTCGATGAACGCGCGATCACGCCACTGCTTCGCTGCGCTGGGATATGGCACGTTGCTACGTGCATGCTTGCTCCACGAACGCATGGGGTCCACACGATAGCCTGCTTTTGAAATTAAAAAGAAAGGGAGAGGGGTGCTTGGGGGCGTGCGTCTTCTCGAATGGCTAGATAGACAACTAGATGCGTCGAATGGCTAGATAGACAACTAGATGCGGGGGTTTCGCAATAAGGAAGCATACTCTTTTAGAGACCTATGCACATTGCAATGCTCGAACCTCTGACCTCAAAAAGATCGACCCATGAGCTTACCATTGGACCTACTCATCCTTGAGCATTTCTTTGAGCATGCATGGAAACTACAGGGCAATGGAAACGTGAAAGTGGATCGGCAAGTTGCATGTGCCCGCATGCACCTACACGGGTGATGCGTCTATGATGCACCTATCGATAGCAGCTTCTACAAAGAGAGCCTCCGTAATTAACACTCCTAACCTCCGCCAAGGGCAACAGAGGTTGTGCTCCAAGTGAAATGGCCATGCACCGGCCCCTAATTGCCGTGGGTCGCCCTCCTCCTCTGCGGCACAATCCAAGCTCCTTCCCCCTTGGACCGAGATAGAGAGCCAGGCGGGTAGACTAGAGAGATGGGATAGAGAAGAGTTCCCAAGACTAGAAAAGTCCGGATTCAATGCAGATCGAATTGTGATTGAGTCCAATGGATTGGTCTCTCCCATGTTCCACAACGTTGGTTCATTGAAGACCATCGTGAGAGGTTCCGAATCATGGGTGTCACAGCCAGCACAAGAGACCGCGTTAGCCGCAGGAGCCGATTGCGTGTAAGGGAGGGCGACGTGATAGCCATTTCCTTTGGACATGCATTTTGGTTTTTACAACCACCAAGAAGAGCGGGCAGAGATACTTGGTGTTGGTTTCTCCAACCTTGGCAGGTGAATCCTAGGTGAGGGACCCCGCCTTGTGATTTGTCTTTTGTTTTCGATGGTACTCCTGCCTTCCATTGCACCCCCGTATCACAAGAATAAATTACTTAACGCCCGTTGTTCTTGGATGCGGGACTTTGACCTTTTCAATGTCGCCAGCGCATTTAGCCCGCGTGTTCGGCTCAAGCATTGACATCTCCGAGGAAAGGGTGCGGAGTTGATCGAGAGGCAACAAAACAGGATCGAATTATCAAGGTCTCCGGGGAAGACATGCGCCGCAAATGTCCACCCCGAACGTGGGTGCCACCCATCTTATCCATCAGCTCGGGACGGGTTTTCCGTGAGGCCGAGTGAGAAACGGTGGAGAGCTCCGTGAAGTCAGCAGCAGGGGATGCCCTTCTTGGAACGCTTTTGTCCATGGCAAAAGACGCTACTTTTGCGATTAGAAGGAGTGAGCATATCAATTTGGGAGGAGGGTGCAAACCCATGTTGTATCATTGCGCTTTGTCTTAACGTGTTTCGTTGTCTTGCATCTGTGGGGCCTTGTTTGCACCAAACTACGCCCACAACGGTGACAAGCTCATGCACGCCGCCCAAGGGTCCGCGAGGTTGGAGGTCATTTCAAAGACTGGGGAGAGGGTCACCGGAGGAGAGTTGAGGCAAGGGAGACCTTGCACCGATCCCCAACTCCCATCCTCATTCGTTGCTTTCACGGGGATGAAGGGTTCTACTCTTTGAAGTGATCAACCACGACGTAGAAACCATCAAGAGCACTTCCATGCACATTCATTTTCCTATCTTGCACTCACTTATTTCTTTGTTCCTTGCCTCACATTGTCCAACCTCGCAGCCCTCGGAGACGCCGCTCGCTGGAGGCAACTCCGCACACACGCATTCCCGTGAGGTATCTTGTCCAAGGCACTTGGAGTGAGTGCAGATGTGGCGCAGGAGCTGAAGCGCCGTATGGCCAAGCGAAGTCAATTATTTTTCCAGCTAGAGAGGAGGAGCTCAGCTTTGACACATTGCCGCCGATTCCCCCCTTCCTTTTGGCCGCTTATGTGGTGGTGTGCCTCGCCACGGGACATGAAATGCTCGAGGGCATGAAAAATATATGAGACATGTATGATGACATCCAATGAAAAAGAATATTTCGCGATCATTCCCACGGGTTCTGTGCTTTTCCCCTTCATTTTGTCGCCGCTTGCTTGTTGCAACTAATTTTTAGGCTACCAACAAAAGACATACCGCAAGACACTGGCATGCCCTAGCGTTAGACATACTCATTCAAAACCCCGTGTTAAAAAGCAAGCAATAAGGAACACTTCGCTATCCGGCCAAGCACACTCAATCTCTTGTAATGCGTTGCTTCGAGTTGTCGATGAACGCCACATCACGCTTTAACTTCCGCTCACAAGGGATATGGCACGCTGTTACTTTACGTGCATGCTTGCTCCACCTAACGCGCATGGGGTCCACACGAGATAGCCCGCTTTTGTAATTAAAAAAGAAAGGGAGAGGGGTGCTTGGGGTCGCGGCGCCTTCTCGAATGGCTAGATAGACAACTAGATGCGTCCGAATGGCTAGATAGACAACTAGATGGGTTTAGCAATAAGGAAGCATACTCTTTTAGAGACCTATGCACATTGCAATGCTCGAACCTCCTCGACCTCAAAAAGATCGACCCATGAGCTTACCATTGGACCTACTCATCCTTGAGCATTTCTTTGAGCATGCATGGAAACTACGGGACAATGGAAACGTGAAAAGTGGATCGGCCAAGTTGCATGTGCCCGCATGCACCTACATGCGCCGATCGGCGCATGCACCTATCGATAGCCGCTTCTACAAAGAGAGCCTCGTAATTAACACTCCTAACCTCCGCCAAGGGCAACAGAGGTTGTGCTCCAAGTGAAATGGCCATGCACCAGCCCCTAATTGCCGCGGGTCGTCCTCCTCCTAGCCCCTCGACCGGAGATAGAGAGCGAAAGTGTGTAGACTAGAGAGATGGGATAGAGAAGAGTTCCCAAGACTAGAAAAGTCTGGATTCAATGCGGATCTAATTGTGATTGAGTCCAATGGATTGGTCTCTCCCATGTTCCACAACGCTGGTTCATTGAAGACCATCGTGAGAGGTTCTCGGGAATCATGGGTGTCGCCACGGGCCGCAGCACCGCTAAGTTAGCGGAGGAGCCACCATGCGTGTAAGGGAGGGCGACGGCGTGATAGCCATTCCTTGCGGACATGCATTTTGGTTTTACAAGCGACCAAGAAGAGCGGGCAGAGATACTTGGTGTTGGTTTCTCCAACCTTGGCGGGGAATCCTAGGGTGAGGGACTCGCTTTGTGATTTGTCTTTTGTTTCTCGATGGTACTCCCCGTCTTCCATTGCGCCCCCCAGACACAAGAACAAATTACTTAACGCGTCGTTGTTCTTGGATGCAGGACTTTGACCTTTTCAATGTCGCCATCGCATTTAGCCCGTGTTTCGCTCAAGCATTGGACATCTCCGAGGAAAGGGTGGGGAGTTGATCGAGAGGCAACAAAACCGCATGGAATTATCAAGGTCTCCGGGGAAGACATGCGGCCGCGAAAATGTCCACCCCCGAACGTGGGTGCCACCCATCTTATCCATCAGCTCGGGACGGGTTTTCCGAGGCCGAGTGAGAAACGGTGGAGAGCTCGCGTGAAGTCAATGGGGCTAGGGGATGCCCTTCTTGGAACGCTTTGTCCATGGCAAAAAGACGCTACTTTATGATTAGAAGGAGTGAGCATATAAATTTGGGGAGGAGGGGTGCAAACCCATGTTGTATCATTGGCGCTTGTCTTAACGTGTTTCGTTGTCTTGCATTAGGGGGGCCTTGTTTGCACCAAACTACGCCCACAAGCGGGATAAGCTCATGTACGTCGCCCAAGGGTCCTTGAGGTTGGAGGTCATTTCAAAGACCGGGGAGAGGGTCACCGGAGGGGAGTTGAGGCAAGGAGACTTGCACGATCCCCAACTCCCATCCTCATTCGCTGCTCATGGGGATGAAGGGTTCTACTCTTTGAAGTGATCAACCACGACGGTGAAAACCATCAGTAGCACTTCCATGCACATTCATTTTCCTATCTTGCACTCACTTATTTCTTTGTTCCTTGCCTCGCATTGTCCAACCTGCAGCCCCGAGACGCCGCTCGGGCCGGAGGCAACTGCAAGGCACACACGCATTCCCGTGAGGTATCTTGTCCAAAGCTGCACTTGGAGTGAGTGCGTGATGTGGCAGAGGAGCTAGCGCCCGCCGCCCAAGCGTAGTCAATTATTTTTCCATTTAGCTAGAGGAGGAGGAGCCCCAGAAGTTTTGACACATTGCTGCTCGATTCCCCCCTTCCTTTTGGCCGCTTTATGTGGTGGTGTGCCCGCCATGTGACATGAAATGCTCGAGGGCATGAAAATATATGAGACATGTATGATGACATCCAATGAAAAAAGAATATTTCGCGATCATTCCCACGGGTTCTCGCGGCTTTTCCCCTTCATTTTGTCGCCGCTTGCTTGTTGCAACTAATTTTAGGCTACCAACGTAAAGACATACCCCGCAAGACCTGGCATGCGCCTAGCGTTAGACATACTCATTCAAAACCCCAGTTAAAAAAGCAAGCAATAAGGAACACTTGGCTATCGGCCAAGCACACTCAATCTCTTGTACGCCGCTTCTCGAAGTTGTCGATGAACGCGCGATCACGCCATCGCCATTGCCATTTGGGATATGGCACGTTACTTACGTGCATGCTTGCTCCACGAACGCATGGGGTCCACACGATGCTTAGCCTGCTTTTGTAATTAAAAAGAAAGGGAGAGGGGTGCTTGGGGTCGCGGCGCCTTCTCGAATGGCTAAATAGACAACTAGATGCGCCGGGAATGGCTAGATAGACAACTAGATGCGGGGTTTAGCAATAAGGAAGCATACTCTTTTAGAGACCTATGCACATTGCAATGCTTTCGAACCTCCGACCTCAAAAAGATCGACTCCATGAGCTTACCATTGGACCTACTCATCCTTTGAGCATTTCTTTTGAGCATGCATGGAAACTTGGCATGTGGCAATGGAAACGTGAAAGTGGATCGGCAAGTTGCATGTGCCCCGCATGCACCTACATGCAGCCGCGGCGTGATGCACCTATCGATAGCAGCTTCTACAAAGAGAGCCTGCGTAATTAACACTCCTAACCTCCGCCAAGGGCAACAGAGGTTGTGCTCCAAGTGAAATGGCCATGCACCGGCCCCTAATTGTGGTCGTCTCCTCCCCTAGCCTCGGGACCGAGATAGAGAGAGCGAGGTGTGTAGACTAGAGAGATGGGATAGAGAAGAGTTCCCGTGACTAGAAAAAAGTCCGGATTCAATGCAGATCGAATTGTGATTGAGTCCAATGGATTGGTCTCTCCCATGTTCCACAACGCTGGTTCATTGAAGACCATCGAGAGGTTCGGGAATCATGGGTGTCGCCACCGCCGTAGGCACAAGTAGCCGTGAGGAGCCAATTGCGTGTAAGGGAGGGCGGCGCGGATAGCCATTCCTTGCGGACATGCATTTTGGTTTTACAACGACTCAAGAAGAGCTGAGAGATACTTGGTGTTGGTTTCTCCAACCTTGGCGGTGAATCCTAGGGTGAGGGACTCTCGCTTTGTGATTTGTCTTTTGTTTCTCGATGGTACTGTTCTTCCATTGCAGGCCCCGTATCACAAGAATAAATTACTTAACGCCCTGTTCTTGGATGCGGGACTTTGACCTTTCAATGTCGCTTGCATTTAGCCCGCGTGGTTCGGCTCAAGCATTGACATCTCCGAGGAAAGGGTGGGGAGTTGATCGAGAGGCAACAAAACCAGACCGGAATTATCAAGGTCTCCGGGGAAGACAATGCGTACCGCGAAATGTCCACCCCGAACGTGGGTGCCACCCATCTTATCCATCATTTCCGGGACGGGTTTTCCGCAGGCCGAGTGAGAAACGGTGGGAGAGCTCCGCGGTGGAAGTCAATGCCAGGGGATGCCCTTCTTGGAACGCTTTGTCCATGGCAAAAGACGCTACTTTGCGCATTAGAAGGAGTGAGCATATAAATTTGGGGAGGAGGGGTGCAAACCCATGTTGTATCATGCGCTTTGTCTTAACGTGTTTCGTTGTCTTGCATCCGGGGCCTTGTTTGCACCAAACTACGCCCACAAGCGGTGACAAGCTCATGTACGTCGCCCAAGGGTCCGCGAGGTTGGAGGTCATTTCCAAAGACCGGGGAGTGGGTCACGGAGGAGAGTTGAGGCAAGGAGACCTTGTACCGATCCCCAACTCCCATCCTCATTTCTTTGCTCGCCGGGGATGAAGGGTTCTACTCTTTTGAAGTGATCAACCACGATCGGTAAACCATCAAGCAGCACTTCCATGCACATTCATTTTCCTATCTTGCACTCACTTATTTCTTTGTTCCTTGCCTCGCATTGTCCAACCCGCAGCCACGGGACGCCGTTCCTCGGGCCGGAGGCAACTCTCAGGTACACACGCATTCCCGGAGGTATCTTGTCCGATTGCACTTGGAGTGAGTGCATGATGGCAGGAGCTAGCGCCCCGTCGCCAAGCGAAGTCAATTATTTTTCCAGCCTAGCGAGAGGAGGAGCTCCCTCAGAAGCTTTTGACACATTGCCGCTCGATTCCCCCTTCCTTTTGGCCGCTTATGTGGTGGTGTGCCTCGCCATGGGACATGAAATGCTCGAGGGCATGAAAAAATATATGAGACATGTATGATGACATCCAATGAAAAAGAATATTTCGTGATCATTCCCACGGTTCCTCGTGCTTTTTCCCCTTCATTTTGTCGCCGTTTGCTTGTTGCAACTAATTTTAGGCTACCAAATGAAAGACACTTCCAAATATACCCTGGCAAGACCCCTAAGATGCTCTTAGCCGCTAGATATACTCATTCAAAACCCGGGTTAAAAAGCAAGCAATAAGGAACACTTCGCTATCCGGCCAAGCATACTCAATCTCTTGCATGCGGCTTCTTGAAGTTGTCGATGAACGCCAAAGGACACGCCATTTATACAAGTTTGGGATATGGCGCACGCTGTTACGTGCATGCTTGCTCCATCTAACACATGGGGTCCACACGATAGCTTCGCTTTTGAAATTAAAAAAGAAAGGGAGAGGGGTGCTTGGGGGCGTCGTCTTCTCGAATGGCTAGATAGACAACTAGATGCGTCGAATGGCTAGATAGACAACTAGATGCTGGGTTTTCTGCAATAAGGAAGCATACTCTTTTAGAGACCTATGCACATTGCAATGCTCGAACCCTCGACCTCAAAAAGATCGACCCATGAGCTTACCATTGGACCTACTCATCCTTGAGCATTTCTTTGAGCATGCATGGAAACTACAGTGGCAATGGAACGCGTGAAAGTGGATCGGCAAGTTGCATGTGCCCAAGATGCACCTACATCTTTGACAAGCGTGCGCGATGCACCTATCGGCACAGCCACTTTGCTACAAAGAGAGCCTCGTAATTAACACTCCTAACCTCGCCAAGGGCAATGGAGGTTGTGCTCAAGTGAAATGGCCATGCACCGCCCCTAATTGTGGTGGGTCGCCCCTCCTCCCTCTCGTGGGCACAATCCAAGCTCCCCAGCTAAACCGGACCGAGATAGAGAGCGGCCGGTAGACTAGAGAGATGGGATAGAGAAGAGTTCAAGACTAGAAAAGTCCGGATTCAATGCGGATCGAATTGTGATTGAGTCCAATGGATTGGTCTCTCCCATGTTCCACAATGTTGGTTCATTGAAGACCATCGTGAGAGGTTCCGGGAATCATGGGTGTCGCCACCGGGCCTGCGGGCGTTAGTTAAGCCAGGAGCCGATTAAGCGTGTAAGGGAGGGGCGTGATAGCCATTCCTTGCGGACATGCATTTTGGTTTTACAAATCGACCAAGAAGAGCCGGCAGAGATACTTGGTGTTGGTTTCTCCAACCTTGGCAGAATCCTAGGGTGAGGACTACGCCTTTGTGATTTGTCTTTTGTTTCTCGATGGTACTCTTGTCTTCCATTGCTGGCCCCCGTATCACAAGAACAAATTACTTAACGCGTCTGTTGTTCTTGGATGCGAGGACTTTGACCTTTTCAATGTCGCCAATTGCATTTAGCCCGCTGTTCTCGCTCAAGCATTGGACATCTCCGAGGAAAGGGTGCGAGGGAGTTGATCGAGAGGCAACAAAACCGCATCGAATTATCAAGGTCTCCGGGGAAGACATCACGGCCGCAAAATGTCCACCACGAACGGGGGTGCCACCCATCTTATCCATCACTCGGGACGGGTTTTCCGGAGGCGAGTGAGAAGCGATGGAGAGCTCCCGTGAAGTCAACGGGCCAGGGGATGCCCTTCTTGGAACGCTTTGTCCATGGCAGCACGCTACTTGCGTATTAGAAGGAGTGAGCATATCAATTTGGGGAGGAGGGGTGCAAACCCATGTTGTATCGTTCGCGTTTGTCTTAACGTGTTTCGTTGTCTTGCATTGTGGGGCCTTGTTTGCACCAAACTACGCCCACAACGGTGACAAGCTCATGTACGCCGCCCAAGGGTCCAGCGAGGTTGGAGGTCATTTCCAGCACCGGGGAGAGGGTCACAGGAGGAGAGTTGAGGTAAGGAGACCTTTAATCGATCCCCAACTCCCATCCTCATTCGTTGCTCTCCCGGGGATGAAGGGTTCTACTCTTTTGAAGTGATCAACCACGATCGGTAAACCATCGGTAGCACTTCCATGCACATTCATTTTCCTATCTTGCACTCACTTATTTCTTTGTTCCTTGCCTCGCATTGTCCAACCTGCAGCCCCGAGGCGCCGTTCCTTGCTGGAGGCAACTCTGCACACACACGCATTCCAGGTATCTTGTCCGGTGCACTTGGGTGAGTGCAGATGTGGCGGGAGAGGAGCTAGCGCCCCCGTCGCTTCAAGCGAGTCAATTATTTTTCCGGCTAGCGAGGAGGAGGAGCTCCTCAGTAGCTTTGACACATTCTTCGCCGATTCCCCCCTTCCTTTTGGCCGCTTATGTGGTGGTGTGCCTGCCACAGGACATGAAATGCTCGAGGGCATGAAAAATATATGAGACATGTATGATGACATCCAATGAAAAAAGAATATTTTGCATCATTCCCACGGGTTCCCGTGCTTTTCCCCTTCATTTTGTCGCCGCGTTTGTTTGTTGCAACTAATTTTAGGCTACCAAATGTAAAAGACACTTCCAAATATACCCTCGCAAGACGGCATGCATGCCTAGCGTTAGACATACTCATTCAAAACCCCTGGGTTAAAAAAGCAAGCAATAAGGAACACTTCGCTATCCGTCAAACACACTCAATCTCTTGTATGCGGCTTCGAAGTTATCGATGAACGCCGCCACGCTTAATCGCCCATTTTGGGATATGGCACGTTGCTACGTGCATGCTTGCTCCACGAACGCGTGGGGTCCACACGATAGCCTGCTTTTGAAATTAAAAAGCAAGGGAGAGGGGTGCTTGGGGGCGTGCGTCTTCTCGAATGGCTAGATAGACAACTAGATGCGTCGAATGGCTCGAGAATGGCTAGATAGACAACTAGATGCGTCGAATGGCTAAATAGACAACTACATGCGGGGGTTTCGCAATAAGGAAGCATACTCTTTTAGAGACCTATGCTACATTGCAATGCTCGAACCTCTGACCTCAAAAAGATCGACCCATGAGCTTGCCATTGGACCTACTCATCCTTGAGCATTTCTTTAAGCATGCATGGAAACTACAGGGCAATGGAAACGTGAAAGTGGATCGGCAAGTTGCATGCGTCCGCATGCACCTGCATGCAGCGATGCGTGCGCATGCACCTATCGATAGCCGCTTCTACAAAGAGAGCCTCGTAATTAACACTCCTAACCTCCGCCAAGGGCAACAGAGGTTGTGCTCCAAGTGAAATGGCCATGCACCAGTCCCCTAATTGTCGCGGGTCGCCCTCCTCCTGCGTGGCACAATCCAAGCTCGGCAGCCTCGGACTGAGATAGAGAGCAAGGCAGGTAGACTAGAGAGATGGGATAGAGAAGAATTCCGGCAAGACTAGAAAAGTCCTGGATTCAATGCGATCGAATTGTGATTGAGTCCAATGGATTGGTCTCTCCCATGTTCCACAACGTTGGTTCATTGAAGACCATCGTGAGAGGTTCCCGGGAATCATGGGTGTCGCCACTGCAGACTAATCGCAAGTTTGAGGAGCCGACGTGTAAGGGAGGGCGGCGCGGATAGCCATTCCTTGCGGACATGCATTTTGGTTTTACAACGACCAAGAAGAGGGCAGAGATACTTGGTGTTGGTTTCTCCAACCTTGGCGGGAATCCTGGGGTGAGGACTACGCTTTTGTGATTTGTCTTTTGTTTCTATCAATTTGGGCACCAAATGTAAAGACACTTCCAAATATACCCTCGCCAAGACTGGCATGCGCCTAGCGTTACACATACTCATTCAAAAACCCTGTGTTAAAAAAGCAAGCAATAAGGAACACTTTCGCTATCCGGCCTCAAGCACACTCAATCTCTTGTATGCGTGCTTCGAAGTTGTCGATGAACGCTGATCACGCTTTTGCTTCGCTACAGGATAGTTGGGATATGGCACGCGTTAATGCGTGCATGCTTGCTCCACCTAACGCATGGGGTCCACACGATAGCCCCGCTTTTGAAATTAGAAAGAAAGGGAGAGGGGTGCTTGGGGCGGCGCCTTCTCGAATGGCTAGATAGACAACTAGATGCATTGAATGGCTAGATAGACAACTAGATGCTGGGTTTCGCAATAAGGAAGCATACTCTTTTAGAGACCTATGCACATTGCAATGCTCAACCTCCGACCTCAAAAAAGATCGACCCATGAGCTTACCATTGGACCTACTCATCCTGAGCATTTCTTTGAGCATGCATGGAAACTACAGGCAATGGAAACGCGGAAAGTGGATCGGCAAGTTGCATGTGCCCGCATGCACCTACATGCAGGGATGATGTGCGGCGCGCATGCACCTATCGATAGCCGCTTCTACAAAGAGAGCCTCGTAAATTAACACTCCTAACCTCCGCCAAGGGCAACAGAGGTTGTGCTCCAAGTGAAATGGCCATGCACCGCCCCCTAATTGCCGAGTGGTCGCCCTCCCTCCTCTCGTGGCACAATCAAGCTCTCCCACTGACCTTCTGGACCGAGATAGAGAGAGCGAGGTGTAGACTAGAGAGATGGGATCGAGAAGAGTTCCCAAGACTAGAAAAGTCCGGATTCAATGCGGCATCGAATTGTGATTGAGTCCAATGGATTGGTCTCTCCCATGTTCCACAACGCTGGTTCATTGAAGACCATCGTGAGAGGTTCTAGAATCATGGGTGTCGCCACCGCCGCTGTAATCACAAGTAGCCGAGGAGCCGATTATGCGTGTAAGGGAGGGCGACGTGATAGCCATTCCTTGCGGACATGCATTTTGGTTTTACAACGACCAAGAAGAGCGGGCAGAGATATTTTCTCTGCTAATTGGAGCAAGGGCTCCGAAGTTTTTGGTACCCCAAATCCCATGGTTGCAAAGAGCTGCATAACCCTCCACTAACCTTTCAGGAATAACTGGAAATGTATGACAGTTATGTAAAGTGAATCCAAAATTTTCCTTGTCTGTAGGGTTGGAATTTGATGCACTCCTCTGTAATACTTCTTTTTCTTTGTCAGTTAAGAGGCATTCACCGAATGGATCCTCACTGTCAATAATATCAGCTGCACATACTTCATCTTTTTTTGCTTTGGACGTGTTGATTTTGTTGTCTGTTTCAAGTCCAGCAATACCACCAAAATACATGTTTTTACATTGGTCCTCCTCCATGGTAAAATCATAAATTTTCATTGGGAGGTCTTCATAAAGTTGGTCCACAAATTTTGAAGATACTGCCCAGTCATTATCCAGCTTATTGAGTATGGGGATCATTTTTAACCAACCATTGAATCCCAAGTTGGAAATAGCAGATAGTTCTTCAGCCTTTCTGGTGGTTTCCTTTTCCAGAATGAGTGCATGTATCTTTGGTTTTTTAATGCAGCATAGTAATGTTTGGACAGCATAATTGGGGCAATCCAATTTGCTGGTCCCTTTCCCATAACCAATTTCATCAAGTTCCTTGTTCCATACAGGAGGTTTGTATTCAATCTCAGCTTCAGCTGAGCCTCCAATATTATCCTAACCAAAATAAGTAAAGTACTAGTTAGTACCATATGAGAGATTTACCTTGTATCATTATTTGACCTATGAGCTTTAGTATAAAATCCAAACTACTATGAATTTTTCAAGTTTACTCATGTTATTAGCCAAGGATAATCAATAACAGTGGTAGAACCACCGAGTTGAAGTGTCTAAAAAAAACCCAGATCACACTAGCCTCGACGTTTGCCATACTAGCATAATCATCCGTATTGGTCAATCCCTCTACGGTATTATCAACCCAAAAATCTACGTGAGTTCCTTAAATTCTTGGTATTGAACTATCCTGGCTCAAGATCTTAAACATACTTGTAATATAAAACTTTCATTAGAATGCTAAATTCATAATATCAGATGTATATGTAACAGTACACTTTTTCTAAAGATATCAATAAGCAACATATTCTTATTGATAGTACTATGCCTAGTCTGCCATATTTTAACAAGTGCCAAGTTCAGACCATTATGTCAGCACTTTTATGCTTCCTTAATATCTTTCAACATGCAATATGCAGTTTAATTTGCAGTATATAACTGTCAGCCTATAAATAATGCCTTAATCCAGATAACTACAACCTTTTCGGTCATGTGATGTGGTAATCAAGCCTATGGGTCTGGTTATATGTGTTACAATCCCTATTTGAATAATAGGCTTTATAAAGAACTGTAAACATTTACCTGAACTTTCAAGTGCGTGTGAAACCAAAGGTATTTTTTACATACGAAGAAAAGATACTCATATTCAGATTCAAATGCTTACTAATTTTACTGTATACATGTGAAAACACAGGTTTGCTCATGAGCACAGCACTATAATACTCCTGGTTTTTCAGCAAGTTTGAGCAAGCTTTCTCATACAAAATAGAAACATATCAGCATTATATGGAGGTGTTTTAAAACCTTAAGTCTGTATGTTCATTGCAATGCAGACACATATGTTTTATAGAGACTTGGTAACATTAACCCATCAAAATTTCAGCAAGTCATAAACTGAGAGAGCATAGATTTATGTCCCTGGATGTAGCATATTTTTCCAAATATTTCTTCATGATTCTCCAATCTTCAGACCTCTATAGCAGTACCAAAAAGCAAAAAGCATCACATTGAGAGGGAAAAACCCGTACCTGTAGCCAATCAACATAGAATTAGCATTTTCATGGTAAATCTATGAGGGCCAAAAGGTACATTGGGTTTTTCCGGTGTATAGCCCTTCACCCAATGTAACACTTTTGCCCTAAGTACTACTAAAGAGGGAATGAGAAAAATAAATTTAATCAGTACAAAACTTGCATATTAACCCTACATAGATTACGGTCATTACTCCTCTGAGCAGGTTTTTTCAATGGTTAGTATAATCAGAGTATGCAGTTTAAATTATTCAGATCAAATCTGAAAGAGTGTTCATCCATCACTATATTAACTAATATATTCAAGGATACCTGATATACATCCGGATCAGAATTATATTCATCGTCATGCATCGTTTCAGGAACAATGGATCGGTCATTGTCTCCATGATTGTAGCTATTCCGTCCATAACCTCCACCTCTTTTGGGAAACCTGGGGCCTTGATAGCTATTGTGTCCCCTTTTCGATTCAGGGCCATTTCCCCTTCCAAATTTATCCATATTATCAGCCTCAACACTGAGTTTGCAGAAACTGAGTTCTCTTTCCAATACCAGATTGTTCAACTTCTTTCCAATGGCGCTGGAGCTACCAGACTTGCTTACCATGCCTTATGGTATTGAGGGTTTAGGCGGGAAGTAATGTTCACCCAACTCCTCTCCTAATAAATTTGCTGCCATTCATAACTGCGCCGAAAGCTTATCCCGGAGTTCGATGCAGCAAAAGCTCTTATCTATGAGCTGGATATTTATTGATATATTTTAGGGTATAGCTAAATCGAGCTACCCTTAAATAAGTCCATGGTCTTGGTATAATATCTTTATGACCACCATTTTTTACAACCCATAACTATTCTATAACTATATTATGGACAAATGTGCAAATAAAGTACTAGCCATTATAAAAAAAAAAAAAAACTATATTATGGACAAATGTGCAAATAAAGTAACACTAGCCGTTATAGAAAAAAAAAAAAAAAAAAAACGTTGGAATGAAAAGATATGAAACTAACTTAAATTTGAAATAACCCTAAATTTTAGATTTTTTTTTTTTTTTTTTTTTTTTTTTTATTATTATTAAAGCAGGCGGAATTCGCGTTTTTAGGTCTGCGGCCCTATCGCGACTCCGCCACAGGCGCTAGAAAACCAGGGGTACCCCCTGCCCGCCGATTAGGGTTTTACCATTTTTTTTTTAGTCTGCGGGCAGCTATTACCCGGACCTCGCCACGCGTGCTAGGGAACCCTGTGTACCCCGCCGCCCGATTAGGGTTCCTTTGCGTGATTTTCCACTTTACCAAAAAAAAACTAGGATTTACACATGAATCGGACTAACTTACTAAGACATCATTTACCACACTACCAAGAAACTAAGGCTACTCCCAAAATTTATCCTCACTAACTAACGATCTAACGCGTTAGTATGTGGCCAGTGCAGTACTTTGGTTTCCCAAAACCATGCTCTGATACCACTGTGACGCTCCTGGAATATATATGACGCCCCGGCCGTATACATACAGGGACTTTCCCCTCCCATCGCAACATCTCACCATGAGCAGGGCCCTCCGTCTACCTCGGGCCATCCATATGATGGATGTTCGAGGGAAGGACACGGAGGTGTCATTTCGGTCCATGCCTTCAATGGATCTCCTAGATAGCGGAAGCGTGAATGCAAGGTTAGCATACAGCATAATCACTTCATAAATAACCACCACGAAGGGTGGCACATCCATCCCAATACTGATAACAGAGAGGCTACATCTAATGCTAAGGAAAACACCCCAAACTCAGGTTCTACCCCGGTTCAGACTCCAATGAGGATAGACTGACTGCTGGGTCTCAAGAGATCAGCAGACCGAAGTCGTGGGCTAGCATAGAACAGTGGCTAGGGTTGTCCACTCCATCCGCCCCTCACTGTGCACACTTTGCAGATGAGCTGAATCAAGCTATGGCATCACTGTAGCCTTCCGGAGACATAGGCTCAAAGGGGGAGGCCCGTGAGGCTACTCCAGGTTGCATCTCCCTGGTCCGATGAGGCAGAGTCGCAGTGAATCCATGGGTGAGCTAGAGGAGGAGATCCCTCCGCATCTCCTTCCGTACATAACTTACTCCCGTAACTTTATCGTCAAAGTACAAGATGCCCCATTCGGGTCACACCTCCGCACTCCGTGGAGTGTCGGAGACCCATCCGCCCCCCCACGTGACCGGACTATTAGGCCTAGCTCACTAAAGGAGTCCCCGTGAGCCTTTATGCTCAGAGCAGACCCCACCCCACACTTCATCACTACGGCCCCTTATCCGGTGCTTCAATAACGCCATAGATTCCATAGCTCGGTGGGATCTTGTGCCACAGCCATAACTAATGGGTTTTTTATAGGGCTAACTAGAAACATACTATGATGATATGAGCTCGAGGTCTCTACCCCGTAATTCCCCCATTTCAGAGTAATACTATGCAAAGAACCATCAATCCATCATTTCAGAGCAAGTATAGAATCAGAAAGAAGAATATCTTATCTTTCAAACAAGGGTTAGTCTCTATTGCTAAATCACAGAGAAAAACAGGAACCATCACACACAGAGATGCCTCAGAGGTGCTATCCTACTAATCACACTTAATCCTATGGACTAACCGTTAAAGCGACTCAAGTCGTTGTCTTGAGGATGATCCATCTCAGCTGCTGTAGGGTTTTGGGGAAGCGCCTGGTTGAAGAGCTCCTGGTCGATTCTGCTTCAAGGATTAACCTAGGATAGACTAAACTAGCAAAACCCTCCCTTGGCCAATTGAATCATGCCACGTGGCATTAATAATTAGCTAATTAGCTTAATTTGGCTAATTATTCCATTAATTAGGTTAATGTTAATTTAGCATAGCTAAGTTAATCCATTTAGGTTAACCCACTAGGTTAGCTATACCCTATGACGACGTATATGGACGGCGTGACGTGTCAGTGTATTTATATATATACCGTATAAATACGTGGAACGTCACAGTGTCGGGGTTCTCTTCTCGCCTGGCTCGCTCTTGAGCCTCTCTGGCCTTCTGTTGGGCTGCGAGGACCTGGGCGCTGATATAATCGTCTGGCACTACCATCCGAGAGGTTTGTTTGGTGCCGACCATGTTTTGAAATAAGTTGATCGTCTTCCGATCGCCTAAAAATCGCCTTGTTGGACGAAGAGCAGCTAGCTAGAGAAGGAAAGTGAAAATGAAGAACCCTAAAGGTCTATTTATAGGTCTGGGGGTTCTAAGGTTTGGACCTGTAATTTCATGTTGTACCATTCTGTAAAGCATTAGTGTCTGTAGGCTCAATACATTGGGTTTGTTTAGGCAAAAAGTACCCACCACTCACACAGTGCGCGAGAAGCATTTTCCAAAGTTTTGGAAATGACCTGTGAGGGGGTCACCCCTTTTTGACTCAAACTTTCATTTTATAAGCAGTTTCTTAGTGTTATAACATACATTTCTAGCTCAAATTCAAGGTTTAAGCTGTCTTACGCGATCAGATTGCTCTAATTATGCATCTATCTAGGTCAACATAAGTCCACCACTCACACAGTGCGCGAGAAGCATTCTCAAAAGTTTTGGAAATGCCCAGGGCGCACTCTGTGAGGGGTCACTTCCTAATGGCCATAATTTTTCAGGGTTTTCCCATAATTCTTCCTAACTTAGCATTATTCTACTTGCTGCTCTAAGGATTTGAAAAAACATTTCCCAAATTTTCGAGGTTCATGCTTGGGTTGCTATTCCTAAGACTGGAAGTCTACTGTTAGTTCTACAGGGAATGGTCAGTGCCCGATCTTGGTCTACCAAGATCATGCTCTGATACCACTGTGACGTCCCCTACTTCTTTTACGATGCTCCCATCATATCAGAAGGCGGAGTTCATCCCCCTGGCAGTCACACTGACAGGGGCCATCCACCTGACACCGATCCTAGACACTGGATCAATGAGGAAGAATGGATGGGTCATTTGCCCCGTCTTCCCTCAGGGCCGTCCTAGCTGCGGAAGCATGAGTAAACATAAGCGCATGACATCAATATATCTACAAAGTCACCTCGAAGGGCGAATACAACATAACATATCATACGTAACAACAACATCAACATACGGGGAATCCTACCCCAGGCTCAGACTCGTGGGGGATAGACTGACGGCTGGGGTCTCCAAGAGTCAATGCAGACAGAATTCAAGGCAAATGGTTTGGGCTAGCATAAGAACATGGCTGTTGGGTAGTCCACTCCATCCACCCCTCACCCCTCCCGTGCACACTTTGCAGAGTAGGTTGAAGTGTCTTGGGACCGGACCGTAGCCTGTTGGGTGCGTAGCCAAAGGGACTACTGCTGGGTTGCATCTCCCCAGTCCCGATGAGGCAGGAGGAGAGTCACCTCCCCTTCAGAGGCATGCATGCCCATCACAGGCGGCTAGAGGGCCACTGCCTGTATTTGACTTGAACCTCATTGAAGGTGACGCATCACTCAAGAGGTGTCGAGCTCATGCCTTGCCCACATGCAGTGGCAAACCATTAAGCCTAGCCAGCGTGGATCCCCGGTTGGCTTTACACACTAGAGGGATCAATCAGTGATGGGACAAGTCCCTCTTATTCCACCGGTCTAGCCCCGCCACCCACAACCAGGCGGGCTCTTGTACACGGGCCGCATTAATTGGGAATTAATGAGGTTATCTAGGATCATCTGCTACTGAAGGTTTCAGGGTCTCTATCCCCCTTCCCATATACACAGGAGAGCATACAATGGAACATCATCAACATCAAAGAACTGAAATACTGAATAAGATCTAATCTATCTTACCTAAACATCCAAGGTTAGGTTCTTTCATTACGGCTGTTGATCTTAGGATCTACAAGGCTGATAGAACTGATCTAACATATTATCCTAACTCATCGCCAGGCTAAGAGGCGGCTTTGCATAATAGAATCACAAGTTACCTGATCCTTGACTTGCTCCAGCTCCCCGAATTGCGTCCATGCCTTTGTTCTTGCTGAAGACTGCTTGCCTTGGCCGGAATGGCTCAGGAAAGCCCAAAATGCGAAAGGAGAAAGGTTTAGGGTTTCCCTTTTGGTTCCTTATATATGAACTTTTAGGGTTAGGTTAGAAGGGACCAAATGGGGTATTGCCACTTGGCAAGGGGGGTTTTAATTGCATTCGCTTAACATACATGTGCAACATACGAGGTTGCCCCCTATGTGCAACCCTTCACGGCTCTCAAGTACTTGTCGTGGTGACATGTACGTGTGACGTGGCAGTATAATATACCAGGGATAGGTTCTGTACGTACGAAATTATTTTTCTGGACGTATAAAGTCCAAAAATACATATTTTTAGGTGAAATACGTCTTTTTCGTATTTTTCCCTCGCCGGCCGAAAAAAAACAGAAGTTTAAACCTTGATTTCGCTTATAAAACTTTTTCACTTTTTTCAAGCAAAACTAAAGGTTCGCTTACTACATTTTTTTTTTTTTTTTTAAAAAAAAAATCGAATTTTTTTTCACAGAGGCGAAACCCGCTTTTGCTTTTACGCGAAACTTTTTCGTCATGGTAAGTTTAAACAAAAAAAAAAAAAAAATCGCGTAAGTGAAACCTCTATTTCGCTTACGCGAAAAATTCCCGACGCCGGAATTATTTTTTGCCGTATTTTTGACGTATTATACTTCAAATTTGTGCCGTATCATTCGAATAATATGTATTGAGTATAAAATGTATCTGCGATTGAACCTATCCACGTAATATCGTAAATATAATATGTTTCAAATCTTTGGGCGTCCGAACGCCACGTGCATTTTAGTTTGACCTTTCACATTATACTCTATCCTTAGCTCTATCCTTAATTTGGGCTTCAAGAATATGTACAAGCTCTTTCAAGCCATAGTGACGTAAAATTGTCTATCTTTCTGTCTGTCTGTCCGTCCGTCAAAAAAAAAAATAGAAAAATAAAAGAAAAATACTGATTAAATATTAGTATTCAATATAATAGTAAATATTAGTATTCATCCTTTATTATGTAATATTTAATAAATATTAAATATTTTATAAATATTAGATATTAAATAAATATTAAATATTAAATAAATATTAATAAAATAAATCAAAGAATCAAAAAATAGAGTTGAGTATAAAAAATTTAAAATAAATAATCACAGGAAGATCAATTAATTATTAAAAAAATCCCAAATAATAAAAACAAAGCATAAAAAATCACTACAACCCCAACAGTTGGTCCACGGTGAAGCCAACAAGAAAAAAAACAAAAAAAAATTTTTTTTTTTTCCCACTTTCTTTTCCCTCCTTTCCCACACCCTTTCTTCTTTCCTTTTGCCCTTCTAGTAATGGTATCCAAATTTCTTTGGCTTTCCCTTTGAGAGCCTTATAAATGTTTTTGGCTTTAGTGAGAAAATTTCCTTGTTTTCCCACCCCTTTTATACCTTTCCCTTCCCCTTTTTGCTCTATCCGTATTTTTTTTGTACACTTTTCTTTTTTTTTTTTTTCTTTTTTCCATATATTTCCACCTTTTTGTTTTCCCCTTTTTTCCTTCCTTTCCTCTTTTTTTCTTCCCTTTTCCAATAACCTTTTTCCCTTTCCTTTTCCTCCTTTCCCCACCCTTTCCTTCTTCTCCTTTTTTCCATGCCCTTCTCCCTTTCCCTTCACCTTTTTTCCATGCCTTATTTTTCCTTTTCCCACCCTTTTTTCCATGTCTTCCCTTTTCCTCAATCTTTTAGTCCCTTCGCTTTTTCCATGCCTATTTTCCCTTATCTTTTCCTCCATTTCCCAACCTTTCGCTTCTTTCTTTTTTTGGGTGCCCTTTTCTCCTCTTTTTTTTTTTTTTTTCTCCCGTTTTCCATGCCCTTTTTTCCTTTTTTTCCTTCCTTTTCCCATGCCTTTCCACATTGTTTTCTTTTCTTATTTTTCCCCTCCTTTTCCCACCCTTTTTCTCTTCCCATTTTTTTTTTTTTTTTTTTTTTTCTATTTCTTCGCCATTTTCCTCTTCCTTTTTATCTCATGCCCTTTCCCCTTTCCCTTTTTTTTGTTTACCTTTTTCCCTTATCTTTTCCTCCATTTTCCCTTTTCCTTTCCTAATAGATTTTTCTTCCTTTTTTTGGGTGCCCTTTTCTCCTCCTTTTTTTTTTCCCTTCCTTTTTTTCCATGCCCTTTTTTTTTACCTTCCCTTTTCCCATCTTTCTTTTCCTCCCTTTTCTCCCTTCCACATTGTTTCCTTTTCTTTCCCTTTTCCTTTTTCCCCCTTCCCTTTTCCCCATTTTTTTATTTTCCCTTTTTTTTTTTTCTTTCCCCCTCCACCTTTTTCTTGTTTTTTTTTCCTTTTTCTTTTTTTTTTTCATTTCGCTCTTTCTTTTTTGGGTGCCTTTTCCTTTTCCATTTTTTCCTTTTTCCTCTTTTTTTTTTTTCTTTCCTTTTCCCTTTTTTTCCGTTTTTCTTCTTTCTATTTTTTTCCTATTTCCTTTTCCTCCTTTTCCCACCCTAGATTTTTCTTTTTCTCTTTTCCATTTGTATCTTTTTTTTTCCTTTTTTCCCCTTTTTCCTTTTTTTTTTTCTTTTTTTCCTTTTCCCATGTTTTCTTCCTTTTTTTCCTCCCTTATTTTCCTTTTCCCTTCCCTTTTCTTTTTTTTTCCTAATATTTTTTTTCTTTTTTTTTTTCCTTTCCCATGTTTTTTCCTTTTCCTCATGCCCTTTTTCCTTCCTTTCCTTTTTTTTCTTTTTTCCTCTTTCCCCGATTTTTTTCTTTTTTCTTTTTTTTTTTTTTTTTTTCCTTTTCCTTCCTTTTCCCATGCCTTTCCACATTTGTTTTCTTTTCTTATTTTCCTCCTTTTCCCCCCTTTCTCTCTTCCCCATTTTTTCACCTTTTTCTTTTTTTTTTTTTCTATTTTTTTCCTCTTCTCCTTTTTTATCTCATTTTCCCCTTCCCTTTTCTTGTTTACATTTTTCTTTCATGCCTTTTTTTCCCTTTCCTTTTTTTTCCCTTTTTCTTTCTCTTTTTTTTTCCCTTTTTCTTTTTTCTCCCCATTTTTTTCTTTTTTTTTTTTCCTTCCATTCCCTTTCCCTCTTCCCTTTTTTTCTCCCTTTTTCCATTTTTTTTCTTCCCTTTTTCTTTTCTTTTCCTTTTCTATGTTTTTTCTTTTTCTTTCTTCCCTTTTCCTATGTCTTTTTTTTCCTTCCTTTTTTCCTTTTTCCCATGCTTTTTTCTCCTTTTTTTTTCCCCTTTTTTTTCCCTTTTCCCTCTTTTTTCTTTTCATTTCTTTTCTCTTTCTTCTTTTCCCCTTCCTTTTTTTCCCCACCCCTTTCTTCTTTTCCTTTTTCACCACTTTTATTCCCCTTTTCCTCATGCCCTTTTGAAATTCTTTTTTTTTCATTTTTTTCATTCCTTTCCCTCTTCTTTCTTCTCCATGCCATTTGGCATTTCTGTGTTTGTGTGTGTGTGTGTGTGTGTGTGTGTGTGTGTGTGTGTGTGTGTGTGTGTGTGTGTGTGTGTGTGTGTGTGTGTGTGTGTGTGTGTGTGTGTGTGTGTGTGTGTGTGTGTGTGTGAGCTTGTAGAGTGTGAAACTTGAAGACATCCATCACTTGGCAACTTGTAGAAGACACATTGACATGAAGAACCAAAGATAGACATTGGTTTGACATCATATAGGCATTTCATGAAGGACTCAAACATGCCACACCCACTCTAACATATGCCACATGGGCTCCAACATGCCAAGGTGGCTAAAACATGCCACGTGGGCTCCAACATGCCACCTAGGCTCCAAAATGCCAAGGTGGCTCAAACATGCCATATTCCCTTTCCTTTTTCTTCCAACATGCCACCTAGACTCTTCAACATGCCAAGGTGGCTCAAACATTTTTTTTTTCCCTCCTTTTCCCTTTCTCCAACATGCCCACCTAGGTCGCAACATGCCAAGGTGGCTCAAACATGTCATCTAGGCTCCAACATGCCACCTAGGCTCAAACATGCCAAGGTAGCTCAAACATGCCATGCGGGCTCCAACATGCCACCTAGGCTCCAACAAGCCAAGGTGGCTCAAACATGCCACATGGTTTCCAACATGCCACCTAGGCTCCAACATGCCAAGGTGGCTCCAACATGCCACCTAGGCTCCAACATGCCAAGGTGGTTCAAACATGCCAAGGTGGCTCAAACATGCCAAGGTGGCTCAAACATGCTGTAGGGCTCCAAACATGCCACCTAGGCTCAAAACATGCCAAGGTGGCTCAAACATGCCACGTGGGCTCCAACATGCCACCTTGGCTCCAACATGCCGAGGTTGGCTCAAACATGCCACCTAGGCTCAAACATGCCAAGATGGCTCAAACATGCCACCTAAGCTCCAACATGCCACCTAGGCTCAAACATGCCAAGGTGGCTCCAACATGCCACCTAGGCTCCAACATACCAAGGTAGCTCAAACATGCAGGGACGGGCTCAAACATGCCCACCTAGGCTCTAACGTGCTACCTAGGCTTAAACATGCCAAGGTGGCTCAAACATGCCATCACGGGGCTCCAAGGCCACCTGGGCTCCAACATGCCAAGGTGGCTCAAACATGGCACATGGGCTCCAACATGTCACGTAGGCTCCAATATGCCAAGGTGGCTCAAACATGCCACCTAGGCCCAAACATGCTAAGGTGTCTCAAACATGCCACGTGTGCTCCAACATGCCACCTAGGCTCCAACATGCCAAGGTGGCTCAAACATGCCAAGGTGCTCAAACATGCCACCTAGGCTCCAACATGCCACTTAGGCTCAAACATTCCAAGGTAGCTCAAACATGCCACATGGTTTCCAACATGCCACCTAGGCTCCATCATGCCAAGGTGGCTCAAACATGCCACGTGGGCTCCAACATGCCACCTTGTCGCAACGCGTGACAAGGTTGGCTCAAACATGCCACCTAGGCTCCAACATGCCACCTAGGCTCAAACATGCCAAGGTGGCTCAAACATGCCATGCAGGCTCCAACATGCCACCTAGGCTCCAATATGCCAAGGTAGCTCAAACATGCCAAGGTGCACAAACATGCCACCTATAGGCTCCAACATGCCACTTAGGCTCAAACATTCCAAGGTGGCTCAAACATGTCACATGGTTTCCAACATGCCACCTAGGCTCCAACATGCCAAGGTGCCTCCAACATGCCACCTAGGCTCCAACATGCCAGTGGTGGCACCAACTTTGGCTCCAACGTCCCAAGGTTGGCTCAAACATGCCACCTAGGCTCCAACATGCCACCTAGGCTCAAACATGCCAAGGTGGCTCAAACATGCCACGTGGGCTCCAACATGCCACCTTGGCTCCAACGTGCCAAGGTTGGCTCAAACATGCCACCTAGGCTCCAACATGCCACCTAGGCTCAAACATGCCAAGGTTTCTCAAACATGCCATGCAGGCTCCAACATGCCACCTAGGCTCCAACATGCCAAGGTAGCTCAAACATGCCAGGCGGGCTCCAACATGCCACCTAGGTTCCAACATGCCAAGGTGGCTCACAACATGCCATCTTGGCTCCAACGTGCCAAGGTTGGCTCAAACATGCCACCTAGGCTCAAACATGTCAAGGTAGCTCAAACATGCCAGGTGGGCTCCAACATGCCACCTAGGCTCCAACATGCCAAGGTGGCTCACAACATGCCACCTTGGCTCCAACGTGCCAAGGTTGGCTCAAACATGCCACCTAGGATCGAACATGCCAAGGTGTCTCAAACATGCCACGCAAGCTCCAACATGCCACCTAGGCTCGAACATGCCAAGGTGTCTCAAACATGCCACGCAAGCTCCAACATGCCACCTAGGCTCAAACATGCCAAGGTAGCTCAAAATGCCACCTAGGTTCCAACATGCCAAGGTGGTTCACAACATGCCACCTAGGCTCCAACATGCCAAGGTGGCTGACAACATGCCACCTAGACTCCAACATGCCAAGGTGGCTCAAACGTGCCACATAGGCTCCAACATGCCACCTAGGCTCAAACATGGTAAGGTGATTCAAATATGCCAAAGTGGCTTAAACATGCCACGCAAGCTCCGACATGCCACCTAGGCTCTAACATGCCACCTAGGCTCCAACATGCCACCTAGACTCAAACATGGCAAGGCATACTATTGATGCTCCTATTTTTCTTAGACTCTGATCATCCTATATAATAATGTTATAGTGTGTGTCCATTTTTCATCACGCCCTAGATCGGATGGCTTAGATCTAGGGCAGGCTTGATCCAAAGGCCGAAGTTTATCTGTAGCTTTATTCCATTCTTGGTTTAGGTCATCGTTCAAGTTTTACTCCCGCTCTTAGAATTTGTGAGCCCAGTTTGGCCCAATCGAGACCAGCAGTTGGTTGCACCGAATCCTTCAAGACTGCCCGGGTTAATTTCGGGGATCCGCAAGCATCCCTTGCAATTCTCAGTGCAAACTATGCACTGTAACAAAACCCAGATCCATCATTTTTAGGTTTTTTCAAATATTGTTTCTCTCCTTTCTTACGCCAATCCACATAGCATGGTGTGGACTAGGGGACCCTGTGTTTATCTTCGGTTTAAACAGAAAAGAAGGAAGGGAAGGAAAAGATTTATGGAGCTGGAGGCCATTGGAGCTTGGAGCAAGGTAAGCCCTTTTCTTTTTCCTTTCCTTACATGTTCATTTTAGATGTCAGGCTACAGCTCACATTTCGCGTGGCTATAGCAACGAATATCATCAAAGCAGAAGGTTTGTTTTCTTAGCAGATCAAAGGCAGGGTTCGGCTTCTTTTCAACGCGGATCTGGTGAAGGGAATCAGGGCAAACTTTCAAGACATTAGAAAACATTATGCAGATCAGAGGACACATTGGATAAGATGTGTGTCATCATACAAATTTAGGGAAGAGGAAGAACCAGTTATTGATCCTGGTTGGCCGTATCTGCAGTTCGTATATGAATTTCTTCTTGGTTTGTTGTAGGTTTCTTAGATATAGCCGTGGTTGCAATTTTGATTAAATAATTCTGTTTCCAGAGGTATCTTGGTTGTTCCTGGAGGATCCATTGTTTTCCTTCTCGACAAGTTTAGATCCTTTACTGAACCATTGAGTTTATGATTTTAGGCATTGTACTGTAAACTGCCAATCTTCTTTCTTAAAAGGGGAGGGCTTTGGTTTTCGTGCCCGGAACGCCGCATGTAACGCCGCATGCAGCGTTCCCTCTGCCCTTGCGGGACGCCTATGCAAATTTTGAATCTGTCCAGACATTTCTTTTCTCTCTGTATTCGAAGCTCGAGATTTTCTCTTCATCTACTCCACGTTTTGGCGCTTCAGGACTTGGGGTCGCAGAATTACTTCTTAAGATGGGCCGGATCTTGCATTTCATATAGGGTGAGCCTTTTCTTCTCCTCATTATTTTCTTTGTTTGCTGGATTTGTCATTTATATTTTGGAGATGAAAACAGGGCTGACATTTCTTCAGGTTTACTGCTAGACTACGTAGAATGGCAGTCTGGATCTTTGCACGTTATTTGTCATGTGCTTAATGCTTCTCACGTTTTACTGGGAAAGATGATTTATGCAAATATGCTATGGCATCTTTGCAAAAAATAGAAAATACACGAGTTTGCTTTGGAAAGTCTGCCATCCATGGCTGGGGCCTGTTCGCACGGTGAGAACTGCAGGAAGGGGAAATGGTCAAGTCTAAACTTTCTATTTATATACAATAAACAATGAATTCTGTAAATCAGAATCTCTAGGCCATTTGAAAACGGTGTCTTTAGCAGTGTTGCATGCTTTTTGCAGGTTTCAGAGTACCGGGGAGAGCTTATCAGGTGAAGTGTAGCAGACTTAAGAGAAAAACGTTATCATTTGATGAAGAAAGATTGCTATGTAAGTGTTTTTGTGGCAAAATACTAAGCTTTATTCTGGACCTATTGATCGCTTATGGATTGAAATGCAGTTTTTCAAGATAAGCGATGATATCATAATTGACGCTGCTGCAAAAGGCAATGTAGCATGCTTGGTTAATCATTCTGTATGTGGAAATTCTATTTTCTCCTTTATGATTTTGAAATAGTATTTAAGTGGGGTTAATTAAAGTGGGTATACTACAGTGCTCTCCCAACATGTATGCACGAATAATAGATGTTGAAGGTGGCAGTGAGTGCATTGTTCTTATAGCTCGGAAAACCATACCAGCTGGGACAGAACTTACGTAAGTACCTATGATACACAGGTTTTCTCTATTCAAAGTTTGTTGTTCACGCTATTTACTTAATATGCAGTTACAACTACAAGTTTGATCTAGAGGAGAAGAGAGTCATTTGCAGATGCAAAGCACCGGACTGCACTGGCTACATGAACTCCACTGGCTACATGAACTGGGTTGGCATTGGCAGTGATGATAATAACATGCCATGACCACGTAGTGTTGTGGATAGAATTAAAGTCTGTAAAATGATGTTTCTTTTGTTGATCCAGCCTATTGTCTAAGTAGCAAATGCAACAGCCAGTTATATGCATAATTGTTTTGAAACATATTTGCAGTTTGAAGATTTGCCATACCTGCTATTTAGCTAAGTCCTTTCTATCTTTTTATTCCAGTTGGAATTGAGTTGCAATGAAACTAAGTTGAACTTTGGTGCAAGATAGGCTTAGAAGCATTTGCTGGTGGATGTGCTTTCTCTTGATGAGACAATGCTTGGACAGTATTCCAAGGTATTTTTCTCTCCTCTCTCTAATTTCCCTTCTTTCCTTTGATCAATCCCAGGCCTTTGATCACTATGTAAACATGGATTGATGATTTGTATGTTTTCGCTAGCGTTGTGGTCTTAGGTGTTTTTTTTTTATTTTCCTTTATTGTTGCTTCATATCATGCTACATAGGCATATACATGTACTTTCTTTCACATTGTTGCTGCATTTCCATTCATTGTTGCATTGTCTCATGGGTGTCCAATACATGAGTTGGCTCTTCATTCATTTTCTAACATTTCATCTTTGATTTGTGCTTTTCAGGTTACCAGCAGACATGGTTGCCAATGTCTAGGCTTCATTTGCCAACATCACATAGTTGCGATAAGACTAAATCTCCTATTTTGAAGGGCCGATTTGAGTATGCTTGCTGAGTTATATCTCTTTTCTTCTTGATTAAGGTGATAAAGATTAGCTGTTTCTTTGTTAATTTTTTTTCCGATTTTCACTTTTTCCTTCAACTAATTAAATAAGGGAAAATATAGGTTGATCCTCTATACTCATGCATGCATAATGACATCCCATGAAGGCTATCTGAATTCATGCTCCTTTAGACAAGCGGTGTGATGGATACCAAGCACGTTTAATAGACGAGTTAATTGAAGGTCGCTTTTGAAGTGCACAAGGAGATCATGGATGAGTATAGATGAGCACAAGCTGCTAGGTGGTGTTGCAAAGCTTTACTGCTTGGTTTCTGAATTTTTTTAGTTCCTTCAGCAGAAACAGATCAATATTTGTTCATTTGAATTGCAAAGGAAACAAATCCAATGGGCAAGGAGACAGCCACAGGAAAGAAAACGGATGTCCTTATTAGTTTCTTCCTTATTTTTTTGCAAATAAAAAGTTATTCCTTTGAAAAATGTCGGTACTTTCTACTACGTTTCACAGGCATTATCAACTACGACACGATTTGACACACTTGATATGCAATGCATTTGTATACATTTAACGATTTGTGTATGGTATTTAGTTTTTCACATTCTTAATACTCCCCATTGACATGTTGGACACCCATTTAATTAGCAAATCATTTACTATGCAAGTATGACTTCACAATGTTTTGACTTATGAACTGCAATACACCCTTAGCTTAATTGACAGGAAATCATGTGTTAAAATGCCTAGCTCTTTATAACAATTCCTAGATAAATGGTAATAGTTGAGAGGCATTCAAAGCTAAGTTGATATATTTTAGTTATAGATCTAACCATTTCAACTATAGACTAGCCTTATACAACGTCAAAGTAATTTAGAATATAGGATGGAGAAGGTAATGCAACAGAAAAGAAGTTGTAATCATGTGATGCCCTCCCCCACCCCCACAACACCCACAAAAAAAAAAAAATCACTCATAGTAGGCGCAAGATGTACTTTAACAAATGTTGCAAAATTGTTCTTTCCTTTGCTATGAACCAAATCATCTTAGTCTTCCTAGATGCACCAATTATTTCAAACATGACATCAAGTAGATGTTTCTTACTTCTAAACATTTAGTATGACGATATAGTTATTTGGCATTGAGCAGCTATGTTAAGGGTGGCTTTCAACATTAGGAGGTTGTTACATGGGTAGACGATCACTAAGATGTGGCAATCAATGTTGGAATGGATGCACTTGATTGACTCAATCTCAATATAGCATAATTATGCAAAAGACTTCCATCTACGAATTCTATTACATACATTCCACACGTCCATGACTAATGCCCGGCATCGCCGGGCACACGTTACTAGTATATATTAAGTCATTAGCTTTGCAGGTGATTTGTATGTATACCGGGCAACTTTTATTGGGATTAGAATACCTGAACAAATAAATAAAATGATGCGTAGGGATATCAAGGTCACTAGACAACACTGTATTTTATGGAATGTCTATGTTGGATGCTTGCTTTGTTAAATCTCAGGGTGCAAACATATTAGTGGATAATCAGGGGCATATCAAGCTTGCAAATTTTGGGGCATCAAAGAAAGTGCTTGAGCTAGTAAGACCATTATTTTATATCATGAAAAATCAACTTATGTCAATGAATTTTGATGAAAAATAAGCTTATTATAGGCGGCAAACCGTCCATATTATTCTAAGCCTTGATATTTTCTCTACGTTATCAATGTTGGATCATAAAACTTATGACTATCAATGCATTTCAAAAACCAGGTCGAACTAGTGCAATGAAATGTTGGTAAACCAGGTCCATCCAGTGCAATGAAATGTTGGGGAATGCACAAGGCTAACATTATTATGTTACTATCTGCAGCTTGATTCTATGATGCAAACAGTTCCAAGCCAAATAGTATGGAGGGCCAAATGGAACTAATAGCAATGATGTGTAGAGCCAAATTATGAAGAGTACTTTGCAATATGGAAATAATTCTCTAATTGGTCAATTTGATGGAAATTCAGGAATAGAGCAGTGAAGGATCGCCTATGCAGAGACATAATACAGGCTTGGAAACTTAAATCATATGGTAAATGTTTTTGATAGAGGGAACACATCAAAAGCAAACTCTTCTTCTTGGCAGTTCCCATCAATTAGGGATCTTAGGACTATTTCTGCAATGCCTCCTTTTGTCTATTTTGGAAATTCTGTATCTGTTCTAGCAGAGCCTCTAGCCTCTAACTGGCAGTTAAGTAATTGCAATTCTAGACCTATTGGATATGTGACTACCAGCTATAAATCTCATGCATAATTTATCTCATTCTGCCATCCAGGAATCTGTTGCCCCTTTTAAGAATTATACCACAGGCTGGCTCTCTGTTCATGAGTGACTTGCCAAGTTCGACTTCATCAGAAGCACAATAGCAAATTATAATTTAATTATAATTTAAGATGGTTTTATGGAGTAAGGAGGGCACTTGGTATAATGGGCAACAAATATGCTCCTTGATGTCTTATAGCGAGCTCTTAGCACAGCTTGCACATGAAGGTGGTCTACAGAAGACCCCCTCTCAAGAGCAACAGCACCAGCAACACACCTTCTATCACAAAATAACGAAAGGGCATAAAAAAACTAAGTGGGACATCTTGGCCTGACAGTCGGACAGTCCCAATGTCACAGAGACATCAATGGCCTCCCAATTCATTGCAAGACTAGGCATGGCAGGATTAGACATACGACAAGGGAATTATCAATCTCCACAGAACCTGAATCCAGAGGCATGGAACCAGAACCAGAGATGGGCACATGGGCACCAGAGATGGGCACATGGTCAACAGGAGCCTTGCCCTTTCTGGCTACTCTTCTTGTAGATATGATCACTGAGACAATCAACAAACCAAAAGACTAAGCAAGAATAATCGCTGACCTGTATGTATGCCGGACCTGCAGAATAAAATGTTTGCCCGATGAAGAAACATAAGAAATAAAAGTGGTTGATCCCCTTTTGAAGCACATGGCATGCCGACACCTGCAGAGAACATAATTAGAATGGAGGCCGTTGATCGCCATACATTCAGGCAGGCCTCGAATTTAGATTTCACATTAACCAGTAAAAATGCCGCCCTGCATTTATACTTATCGGATTTTTGAAAAAAATACCTCTAATTTGCCGGATTTTACACTATTAACCGTAAAAATGCCGCCCTGCATTTATACTTATCGAATTTTTGAAAAAAATACCTCTAATTTGCCGGATTTTACACTATTTTTACAAAATTTTGACCGAAAATTTGCCCGCATCTACTTTATTAAATCGGATATTTCTAACTTTAATCGGAAATTCTGGGGAGGAACCCCCCTAATTTCGACCCTTGCGTTCAGGGCGCACATGCTCCTTTATCCGCCGCTACACCTTCGAAATGAAAATATACTGCTTCTTTTCATAACCCAGATGCCAGAGTCACTTTTATTACGTATTCCTATGCGAATACCCCAAAACACCTTCATAAATCTTCTGTTATAAAACTACGGTTCTTGATCGCGCAGACAAGATTGATCTCAACTGTTGGGTCACTGCTGTGTGTTAAAGGAAAAATAACGGTCAGGCACTTAACGTATCAAATGGCAAATTCTGCACATATTCTATTTTAAGCACCGACTTGTTTTATGTGTGCCTTATAAGATGACGAAAGAAGACGGCCCTTGAGTCAATCCACCGGTCGAAGATCTCAGTTTGGAAAGTAAATTGCAAATCTCAAGTGTTCTTGATCGGTTTTTAATGAATTTTTCCAAGCCTAATTTCTTGTATACTCAGTTTATAAGGCTTGCCACATGGTTTCCAGACGATTTTGCCAGAATTAATTATGGATTAGATATAGAACACACACAGATCCTATTTTGTCTACGCGTCCATATGGTCAGAGTCAAAATAAAATACCTACTTGTTTGTTGTTTATTCCTCAGTAATCAGTAATGATTACAAATATCTTGAAGATAAAATATTGTTAGTAGAGCCCACTTAGAAAAAAACTTAATTATCTGCGACTACTCAATCTGCGTAACTGCAGCATGAATTGCATCAGCCAAATGAGGGACAGTACTTGAACTAAGACTAGCCACGCTGATGCGTCTGTAAATTATGGTAGAAAGTTGTTAGTGTCAATGTATCTAAAAGAATGCATCTCGATTTAACATACCCATCCAACAACATATATATGTGAAATTTGCTAGTCATGAACTCCACTTGCTGCTTATTAAGGCCAGTGAAAGAGAACATCCCAACCTGCTTTAAAATGTGAGTCCAGCTTCCAGGTGTACCTGCCATTATATTCAGCTGCTTAACAAACAAAGCCAACAATTTTCTACCAGTTAGATAACGCCATAGCTACTCACCACGTGCTTGAAGTGCATCATAAAGTTGGCGTCTCATATCTTTGATCCGGTCTGCCATAGCCTTCAGTTCGAGTGTCCACTCTGAGAACAAACCGCTATAGGTGATTTATGCATGTCATTCAAGTGAAGTGAGGAACAGTATAAGATATGTCATGAATTAAATGATCAGTCACCTGTCATTCAGAATAGTAGACACAATTGAAGCACCATGAATTGGAGGAGTTAAATACATTGTAGTTATAAGACGCTCCAATTTGCCTTTAACACGGGGAGCAACTCCCTCGCATTGACAGACCTACAGAGCATTGCACACTTAAGTAAGAATTCAAATATTCACAAGCACCTTAACTCAAAAGTTCACTCCAATAGTATGCATGAAATGCAAGAATATGTTTAACGTCAGTTCTTACAATGCTTAGTGCCCCAACTCGCTCTCCATAAAGTCCTAAATTCTTTGAAAAGCTTTGTGCTATAAAAGATTCTCCACCATCACCTGCAAATAAGCGGATGGCATGTGCATCTTCGTCCAGACTACCACTTGCAAAACCCTGCATATAATATGCCAGTTTAAGTCTTTAAATCTTCAATGTAATCAACAGGTATCTTGATACCTGATATGCATTATCAAAGAATGGTAGATGTCCTTTCGCTCGAATCAGCTGGCGAATTCCCTCCCATTGACTACATGTTGGATCAACTCCTGTTGGATTATGCGCACAGGCATGGAGCATAATAACTGATCCACTCTGAGCATCCCCAATATCTTGCAACATACCTGTAAGCCAACGGAATTTATATTTAAACAACATTCAGTTTGCTGATAAAAAATCAAGGTCACCTGCTTTCAGGAAAAGACATGAGATGTTACCGTGATAATCAAGCCCATGAGTACTCGTATTATAGTAACGGTAAGTTTTAATAGTCAATCCACAGTCCAAAAAGATTCCACGGTGGTTACCCCATGTAGGTTCTGGAAGGTACACAATTTTCTGGAATCACCATATACATTCAGAAAAAAAAAAACATATAAGCAAAAAAATAATAATTGTGCCACTCTATTGTTGATGAGCATATCAATACCACATTATGATGTTTAGCTAGAAATTCTCCTCCCACTCGTAAGGAACAAGTGCAAGATAGGCACTGCGCTGTCACAACTCTTCTTTCCAAAATTGCTGGGCTGGGAACCACAAAGGAGAGAGAATTTTCTTTTCAATTGCCTCAACATGCACAGAATACTGAACACATACCTATCACTTCCCAACATCAACTTCGCAGCAACTTTGTTAAAATCCTGCATACCAGTTATTGGCTGGTAGTCTTTTAACTGACTGCAGTTGAAAAAAGAAAGTCATGTTTCATATCAATCGCATGAAACAAAAATGAAAATGCAAGGCCCGTTTTCTAAAATAACAACAATAATCGATGGTGCTTTCACCGATCAGTTATCAAGCGTTCCTCGGCACGTCTCACAACATTTAGTACAAACGATTTGCCTTCCTAAACCAGACGTAAAAACTAGTATTAGATAAGACAATTTTATATGTAAAATCATTGTTCGTTCTGATTGATGTTACTTTTGTTTCAAAAATATTCTGAAAAGGCACTGCTTGATTGTGATGCCATGTATCTCAAAATGCTTACCTCTGTCTTATATACACCACCTGCTAAGTTCAGTTTTACAGGGCTAGGATCCTTGGCGAAGGCATTAAGCACCTACAAATTCACTGTTTTAGTTAGAAGTAAGGGAAGCATAGTAGAAAACATGAACAAAATAAAAGTTAGTTGCCTTTGCATGTCAGTAGCAGAAGACCAGACTCAAGAGGCATAGCAGACTACTTCTTGCATGCTTGCATCATGTTGTTGCCAATAAACAAAAAACAAAGGGAGAACTATACATAAATCAAGCACAGAGGCCACAAGGGGAAATGAACCAGACTGCACTGCATGATAATGAAACAAATTGCATATGAATATACCGCATAGATAAATCTGGGTGGTTCTTCATCCAAATGCCCAAAGGCGGATCCATGGCGAATCTCCAACTCGCCATACCCCATTGCAATCAGTGATGCGTTTGTGATTTTTCTTATGTAAAAGACCAATGATGCCTTTACGATGCCTCAATGCCCAGGCTATAATCTAAACTTTCATAAACAATACTAATGTATCTTACGGCATGGTCCCCCCGGGATTATATTATTGGGCTACCATGTCCCACATTAGACCAAGATGTTTCCAGCATATGGGCGATGACGCAGTCAGTCAGCCTGACGATTTATGAGAGCGGCCATTTTCCTACACATGGGCAATGACGCAGTGAGTCAATATGACTATGGGCGATGACGCAGTCCGTCAGCATGACGATTTATGAGAGCGGCCATTTTCCTACACATGGGCAATGACGCAGTGAGTCAATATGACTATGACGTAGGGTGAGATTCTGTTGATTTATGTAATCTAAGAAGTTTACGCCTGTAATCATGGGAGTTTGGTGACTGATTATAGGAAGTTGGTACTTACCGTTTCCGTTTTGATTGATGTACCTATCTATTATGACAAGTGTATAAGTACTAGATTGGATCAATGGAACAATCACCAGTTCTTGTGCGTCTTATTCTGCTTTGTTGCTATCAGTTCACTTGTGTTTGCTTTATTCCTGTTTCATGTTTTATCAGGTTATGGGCCCACAGCGCTGATCCAAAGCGTAAGCATCATAAACAATATCTTAACCACGGCATGGTCCCCCCCGGGATTATATTATTGGGCTACCATGTCCCACCCATGCAAGCATAATGGAATCCGAACATTAGACCAAGATGTTTCCTGCATATGGGCGATGACGCAGTCTGTCACCATGACGATTTATGAGAGCGGCCATTTTCCTACACATGGGCAATGACTGACTAGGGTGAGATTCCGTTGATTTATGTAATTTAAGAAGTTTACGCCTGTAATCATGGGAGTTTGGTGACTGATTATAGGAAGTTGGTACTTACCATTTCCGTTTTTGTTGATGTACCTATCTATTATGACAAGTGTATAAGTACCAGATTGGATCAATGGAACAATCACCAGTTCTTGTGCGTCTTATTCTGCTTTGTTGCTACCAGTCCACTTGTGTTTGCTTTATTCCTGTTTCATGTTTTATCAGGTTATGGGCCCACAGCGCTGATCCAAAGCATAAGCCGCTTCTTGCTGTTTAAAACAGATTTTCTTCCAGTGTTTGTTTTCATCACTGATTGATCGACATTTGCTCGACAATCACTCTGTCGACAATTGCTTGACAGTTCTTTTGTTGTATGAACTATTACCTATAATGGAAATAAAATAATACACTTTGATGGAAAAATGAATATGGATCGGCTGACCACTTAAATCAATAAAATGGTAATGATTTCTAAGTTAAGTATGTCTTATTATACTTACTAAACCACATGGTTTTATCCTGTTGGAGAATCAGAGAATTAGTTCGGCTCTGATCTATTAAATGCTCAAAGGAGAAAAAGGTTATGGTTAAGATACTTTCCTAAATATAGGAAGTGCACGTTGAAATTGGTATAAGAACAGAAGAGACGGGCGGGAGTAGTTTTATCTCTTATGCATGCCAAGATTGCAGACAGTGGAGCGCCTGTGATCGCCAGTTCTTGCATACTTCTGAAGGCTCTTGAATCTTTTCATGGTATCAGAGCCTGCAAGTGAATCCTGCAGGTAACTCTCGAGCATCAGAAGAGGAAGGGGATCGGAAGAGAAAAGAAAGGAAAAGAAGACGTTTGCTTGAAACGTTTTTCAAGAAGGATGTCGTCGAATTCAAATTGACATCAAAAGCCTTGAGAAGTTGGACAGGACCAATGCTAGATATTGGTTTTGGAGGATGCGAAAGATTCGGAGGAGCGAGGCTCTTTGAGCGTGGTCAATGGGGAAGAACCATGTCCAGAAATTGTGGAAGACTCGTAAGAGGAGGATGGCAAAGCGTGATGCGAAAGCGGCAAGGAAATTGCAGCGTGGAAAAAGAAGGATAATCGAGCAAGAACTACCATTATTTTTGGGTTGAAAGATGCTCAGATACCTCTTGTTCGATTCAGCGACCACCAAAGTAGTTGGGAGTGCTTGAAGCAGACATTCAAGCAAAATTTGATGAGTGAGAAACTATTTCTGTGGAAAAAGTTTTTCAAGGCAAGGATGCAGGAAGGAGAAAATCCAGAAGAGCACATCACACAAATGCAAGCATGGGCATCTCAGTTAGGGGCACTTAAACATAAAGTTCAAGATGAGGATCTTGCAATGGCAATTTTGGCAAGCTTGCCAAAGAAAGGGGGAAAATGAAATAATGTGCTTTCATCCAAGCTTGCCCTTTCCAAATCCAAGATAAGCTCGAATCCAGGGTCAAGAAATTTGCAGAAAAAAAATTTCCATCATTCAGATTGGAGAAATGACCCTTCCAGATGGGGTCTGCATCAAAAAGCATGGGGTGTGGGTTCTCACAGAAAAGAGGCAGCTAGAAAATTAGAGCAACAAGCTTCACTGCAACACTCAACACTGTATTCTAAATGCCTGCACTCAATCCCGACCTCAATAACTGATTCCAATGAGCTCCCTGCTGCAACAACCGATTCACAGAAAGCTAATCTGCTCACGGCTTTGTTCAATCATTGGTTGCCATGCATCATTGTGCGACATGATCCCGACCATGCGCATTTTTCACTGATCCAGGCCATGTTTTTAGCACCAACATACCTTCAAACCTGTCGAGGACTTCAAACCTGTAAGCACAAAAATTCAAGTTTCAGGGCTCTATTGGGCAAGCACAGACAACTGTAATTTCTTTTCCATGGATCCAAGCCATGTTCCTGGTGCCAGCACACCTTCTTGAATACTTGGAGCAAATCCGGGGACTAGGACAAACACAATTAATACGTTCCGCTCGCAGAGCACATAAAAAATAGCGAAAATAGAGCTTTTATGGCATCACATGCACGGTTTGGGTATGGCGAGGAAGAGGGTAGGGATGAATATACAAGAAAAGGCAGATCCGAGAAAACACCCAAAGGGCTATGTTGGAAAAAACATAGGCATCAAAGCTTGATCAAGTTTTGATCTTTGAAGAGAAGCAGGGAAGAAGAAGACCCATCAGAACATGATCACAAGACAGAGAAAGGCGAAGAATCATGATTTCAGCAGAAGAATGAGGCGCCAGCAAATCAGCTGTTCTGATCCCATCCATCATCTGTTCCAATCCCGCGCAAAACCGCCAAAAAAGCCCACCGCCCACCGCCGAAATGTTTAGTCCAATCAGTTAGGAAGACGGGGATCAAGATCTTAGCCCTTGGTTTCTTTTTTATCTGACAGCTATAATAGCAAACTTATCAATAGATAATGAATATATATAGACAATAGGAAATGATATTTCAATGGTCAATAGTTTATTCAGATTCGCCAATCTACTTACTTAAAATGTTTTTGGGGGTGGGTGTCCTCCTTTTTCCGGCCGCCTGTAGACATCGAAATCCGACGAAAAAACGAAATTTTATGATCAGAAAATCAAAATACGGCGAAAAAAATAAATTCCTAATGCACGTTCTTTTCCAATTTCCTATTTCCTCTAAATTCAATTCTTACACACCCATTTACGTTTCCTTCCTGCAATTATCATGATTCCATTTCGTGCCAGCTCATTCAGCGGGAAGCAGACGAGCCGAAATTTGATGCAGGCGTTCCTAGACAGCCGAGATGCCTCCTCCAATAAATATGATCTATATAATAAGAATGAACATAGTTATAAGTTTTAGCTTTCATTATCTCCTCCTATTGGAATGAAGATTTCACGTGCCCATATATTCTATACGTACTCAATACTTGGAGCAGCGCCCAAGCGGTGTCATTTCATGTTAGAAAACTTAAATACCAATACTAATACTAATTAATCATGAATGAAGAAATCTTATGCGTATTCTTCGGTGGAAATTAGTGTCTCACCAGTGATCAAAAAAGCACCTCCAGCCACCACGGGTCCTTCGATTTCTATTGGGAGCACTGTTGTTCTGAACATCATCCATGTTTTCTGCCAAGATAGAAATTTTGGAATGCGCTAATGAGGGGTGCATACCGAAAACGGAACGTCGTAATGTAAAAGGACTGCCGTGAACCCTAAAACCTTAAAGAAGATAATTGTTTGTCTTAAAGTTTATCCAAAATCACAATGCTGCAATAATCTAGAAAGTGACAACATCACAATGCAATCAATCTTTAAATGTAAGCCCGTTCTCCAACCCTCTTTGGAGATGCTCACGACACATGCCATTGCAAAGAGCTTATATAAATCTGGACCCCTCACCTTAGATTTGAGTAGATTGGAAAATGCTTTCTTGTGTTTCTTACTCAGTTACTTCATTTTAGATGATGTAGACATCATTGGCCCTCCAGATGCCACTTGGTGTTATTTTTTTGAGAGCACCTTCGCCAAGCTATTACAGATGCCAACAAACAAGAAAGATATGGAAGTGACATATGCTCGTGTGGAGGCACGTCTTTTGTACTCTAAAATCTATCGTGCAAAGTCTTTGGATGGGGATGGCTTGTTACCTCCCAACCGTGGTGAATTATATTTGTGGTCAGCTTTGGTAGGTGTTGAAGATGGCAAGTCATTTGTGCCTATGTCTACATCTGTCGCAAATGGAGGCATCATCCGTGCAAGTTCCCAAAACATGGCGATTGAGTTATGGTCAACATACAAGAGGTATAAGTTAGAGGCTTGGGAAAACATTATTTCCAGCAAAGGCATACTTATTGGATCTAGAAAGACAAGGGAATGCACAATAGACGGAATATTGCTTGCAGGATCTATATTTATAAAAGGGGATACTATGGTAGTTAAAAATAAGGATAGTTATGAAGGACAATGGTATGGTAAGCTCAGGTATATTTTCTCCCATAAAGAAGGATCTGAAACAAATGTGTATTTTGCAGCAGACTATTATAGATACCAGCTACTAAATTCTAGTATTGATTTTGATGATACAACTGGAATGCCGATCTTGGCTGAAGGAATAGAGCCTTTCAATTATGAGTCTATCTTGCCAGTCCACTACATACTTCGAGAAATATGCATTTTGCCCATGAGGACAGCGAGAGATACAAGGACTATTGCACTTGAGACCAAGACTATGACATTGCCAAATAGGCTACTTCAATTGCATAAGCCTGGAAATATTCCTATTGGGCCCTTGGAGGAGGACGTTGTTGCTGTTCAAGCTATCAAACATAGTTCTGCACCCCATTTGACCTCATACTATACGCGACTTTATTGGCTCGAAGCGAAGTTAAAACCAATCGGGTTAGCCCAGGCGAACGAAAAAAAATTCGCCCGGCGAACCCGGCCGGATTCCCCTGCCGAACCCGCTGAAGAGCGTGGCGGGGCGTCGGCCGTGAACAATCTGCGTGGCATTCCTACCAGGTTCGCAGGCGAACCCAACCCGGTTTGTGGCAGGCGTGGCGATCTCGCAGCAGTGAACGCGGCGGATCGCGAGCGATCTACCGGGGTAGGGCTTAGGCGAACCGGTGGCGATGCGTTGGCAGGTGGTAGCGCAGGTCGCAGGTGGTATCGCAGGTGGCAGGTGGCAGGTCGCAGGTTCTACCGGGTTCGCTTGGGCGAACCCCGGGTCAGGCCATTCATACTTTTGCACAGTTTGTTTGGTGGATTTTTTTTGCTTTCTCTTTGATGCTGGATTCATCCATGAAGCTTTTGCTACACATAATCAAGTTTTTCGTGTTGTCTTTGCCCTGGACTGCCTTTGTTTCGGGCGTGGATTTCGAAGCTTTTTTTTCCTCGGCGTGCTCTTTCAAAGCCTACTTATACACCTTCTGATGCAAAAATCTTCAGAACCCACAAAGAAATCGACCCAATAGATCTCTTCTGATGATCCAAGAGATACCCATTTTGTTCAAAGTGTTGCAGACCCATTTTGCCAAAGATTTGAAGCTTTGAGGAACGTTAGCTATGGCGGGAAAGGGGCAAGAAGACGTAGAAACCCAAATCAAGGCCTCCAAAGTAGCAGTAGCCGTGGAAGAATGCACATTGATAAGAGAGAAAATGTACGAAATTGAAGTGAAGAATCTATCCTACAAATTAAATCAAGACAGGCATCTTTTATACAAATTAGATCAAGAGTTTTTTTTTTTTCTTCAACAAAAAATTCAAAAAGGGAGACATTGAAGCAGGATGTAAGGATTCTTCCAGATAGTAAGTTTTGTGGCAAAACCGGGGAAATTCTGGCAATTGCTGGGCCAAGCGGTGCAGGGAAATCCACCCTGTTAGAAGCTCTAGCAGGTCGGATTAAATCAAGCAGTCGTGGAGATAGCATTTTCGTGAATAGCCATCCGATGGATGTGGCACAATTCCGTCGGATTTCTGGCTATGTTATGCAACACGATGCGCTATTACCTCTGCTGACAGTGTTCGGGGGCATTTATTGCAGGTGGAAGTGTGATAAGATTTAGTGGCCCCCTCCGCCGGTGGGTTCGCTTGGGCGAACCCGGCAAGGGGGCATTTATTGCAGGTGGTACGTGTCATATCTGGTACAAGTGTCCTAGGAACTAGTGGCCCCCTCCGCCGGTGGGTTCGCTTGGGCGAACCCGGCAGGGGGCTATTTATTGCAGGTGGCCCAGTCCCGTGTCGCCACACATTATGGCAAATCAGCGGTTTGGGTTCGGCAATAACCCGTACACTACAAGAGAAAAGGGTATTAGCGCCACCCATAGCGTAAAATGGATTTTTTTGTTGTTTTTTGAGGTGAAAACAGTGTTCTGTAGTTAATAGCAACAGTTATTATCACATAATTCTTTTGTACTAATTCTAACGTTTTGTCTGACTCTATGGATGTCACTATATCAGTTAACCAAACTAACGCTATAATTGACGCTATAGCTGACACGAGAGCTGATGCACTACGAATCAAATGTATTAGCATCAGGTTCAAGCATAAATGCCATCTGACACTAATTTCGACCTTAGTATTGATGCTATGTGTGACGCTACTGTGGGCGCTGAATCTAACGCTAGGCTTGACTCTATGTCTGACTTTAAAACCATCATCCAATTAAATTGGGATTATGTCAACTCCAAAATCACGCCAACCTGCTATTGTCTTCTAGGGGGTTTTTGTTTTTTTTAATCTTTTTTTTTGGACTTCAAAAATAACATAAGGTTGCGATTCACGTGTGACTTTTCATATGCGAATTGAAATATGCAGAAATGAAGAGCAAGTTGCTAACATAGATGAGACAAATATTGCTTGCTCAATAGATGATAATATTAGGTTTGATAATAACAAATTGCATTATTTATGCAGGCAAATTCGCACTGAAATTATCGATACATGGCACAAATATCATACAAAAATATCATATATTCCAATAAAACATTAAGGGATCAATCCATGTTTTTCCAATGATTTAACAAGGTGTGGTTCCATGTCACCGTTCTATCCAGTGGGTACAGAATCTAACACTTCACCCACCGCCATCCCCATAGCCAAATTATGCATAATAGACACAAACTTCACCGTAAAAATCATCCGTCCCAAAGTTTTTGGATCGTAAGATGGTGGATTCAGTGGCCTGTGGTTTGATTGTAGAAGCATTTGAGAGCATCATCATCCACTATGATTATATCATCCTTATTCTCGATACCAAGTTCGGCCCATCATGTTACTCAAGTGTTTGATGAAGATAGGCTTGCTCGTTGGATCCTTGGGATTAGTGAACTTCACACATTTGTTCTGATCCCAAAGGGTCAACCAATTTCTACGCATTTCCCCGGTGCCTCCAAAGTATCCTTGATGTTCCTTAGTTCCATGGATGACCAAATACCAACTCGAAATAACCCGGAATGCCTCGCCTAGCATCTCCTTCAAGTGCGGCATGGATAGATCCACTTGGTGTTTGATTCTACCGGTGTCCGATGAAACCGTTTTCTAGCCACTTTATTTTTCTGGAAAAGTCTTGCAAAGGACTCCGCTTAGGGTCTAACACCACAACCTTCTTAGAAACGCAATGGAAGTGAAACATCAAACATGTATCCGGGTCAAGAAGATACGATAACACAAACAATACAAACGCCAAGCGTGATTTGAAATAGTCATAACCAAATCGCCGGCTGCGGATTTAGTTTGACAACGAAAAAATAATCAGCACGCTTTTGGCGCCGATTTAATTCAAAGGTAATACAAATTAAATCAATGGCGCTTATTTCGCTTCAAGAAGGCCATACCTATCATCTTCGGCCATTTGCCATCATCGGCGGCCATTCTCCCCTCCGCCACCCTTTAATCTTCGCCTTCTTCCGGGACTGTTAGAATTGTTATTTTCTATTAGTTCCGGCCAAGGCCCTTCATTAACCGACATTATTTTACTATTGATTTGGCAAACCGTGAATCACTAGAGCCGCCTTCGTTGCCTTCATTTTCGGTTCCCCGCCAATTATTTCATTGTTAACCCGTGAATCTACTCTATTGTTGCTTGCATCACCCGCAATGTGGGCAAGGATATTCCTAAGTTAAGCCAGCGCCATCACGATTACTTTGAGCAACCAGTTTAGCAAAGCTATTTGTTCATTCTTCGCTTTCCTTATCAGTCGCTAGATTACTAGTTCCCTCTCCAGAGCAACGCCCACTTTCGAATTGGACAAGTCTTTAGACTTTTGATTGCTGATGATTTCAGGTTGCCATAAGGGCCTTTAGGAGACTTGGCAAGCACATGCATGAGGAATGGTTCAAGAAAGTCTTTGGCCTGCTCATCACTCACAAAGCGGTGACATCTTCTTGCACCCATAAGAGCCTCTCGGCAATATAACCTCCAACATGAAGCTCCAAGCAGGTTGTATCAATTGGAGCAAATGCCTCGACGAGGTAAGCAGCCATAGGCTGGGAAATCCATTTTTATTTAAGGGGCCCTTCTCCTTAGTTTGTAGCTCAGACTTGATTTCCCCCACTTAGGAGGGGGTCCCGATCCTCATCCTCTTCCTCGACTCATCCTCGTTTTCGACCGATCCTGATCCGTATGAAAGAATATAGTTCTTAAGTCCGGATCATCTAGAAGAAAACATTCCCATGCACCGCTATTGTCACCCCTTGGCCTTAGCAATATCATATTCCTCGCCCGACAAAGATGGATATCATAATAAAGATCACATGTGCCATCTTCCCGCTCGTGTCGGCAGCTCATTATCCTTAACATCATATATTAGGCATCCCTCCCTAATAACTTTGAGGCACTCGCATCATGAGCAGCAGATAGTGCATGCAGATGTGACTCACCCAAGGACAAACGATGACAATAGTGAAGGACCCTCGCTTGTCAATCCTATACAAATTGGTAAAGAAGCTATCGTAGTCCTTCTCGGTTCATGCCCATATCTCCTCTCCCACCCCCTTTGTCCAACACAAAGAGTGATATATTTTAAGGCCGGTTGAATCTGGCAAGAGACCTTGTACCCAATGGAGACTGAATAATGGGATGTTGTCGTCTTCTCCAAGTAATCTTCTTCACAAGGGCCACTTTTCTTCTCAACTCAACCCAAGACCTTAGGGGTAGAGTCTCCTTATGTTTTGTATTTTTAGCCTTCCAATTCTTTAGGAAGTCCTTTGACCAGAATACAAACTTCTTGATGTCATCATTAATCGACCTTGTATTTGTCCAAAGAATCCAATTTCGTGATAATGCCACATCCCCCGATAGCCTTTGTAACTCGGCTCCTACAAAGTGACTTCATTGTAACGTACATCCTTTACATGATCAGCAAAGACTCAACTAAGGACATCCTATCCTTGGTGAAAGCACCCTTCTTGTATAAGACTTCCTTCTTTAAGCACCGGTCTAAAACCCAAATGGTCTCGGTCGCCTAGCCCCCGAAGTCTTTCTCATCTCTCTGCACATTCAAGTCAAAGATGCTTACATCAACAGGAGGCACCCTACCCATAGTATCCGGCGGCTTCCCTTGTGCATAAGCTGCCCTGCATTCATTCCACTTGAGCCATACCGCCTCCTTACAAAACACAATCTTATACGAAGTCTGTTGGTCCCGACCGGCTGGATGAGCTTTCGAAGGATCCGCAATGTCATCACCACCTTTTTCTTTGATTTTCTTGCGGTCTTCTTCTTCTCAGATAATTGTTCCGCATGAGTCCGGCTCCAAGAGCTTGAATGCCTCAGACTTTGACCCACTGCGGTGGGCAATGGGGACCATATTCCACCAATCGTTGACGGGCGTATGCAGCTTGTTCAACGTATGGACTGCAATAGTACGCATATTGAATCAAGATCATAGAATAGAAACACGGGCGTGATTTGAATAGAATTGATGAAGAGAAAATCACCGGGCGTGAAATGAATAAAGTTACTAATGCAATTACGCGGGCGTGCTTTCAAATCAAACCAATTCACGCGGGCAGTGTTTTCATCGATCCACGCCAGCGTGTTTTCAAATCAATTGGTTGACTTGAAAACACGCCGGGCGTGAATTGATTGATTTCAAAACACGCCGGGCGGAATTGGTTTGATTTGAAAGCACGCCTGGCGTGAATACAATTTATGAAACCAGGTTGATTACCTTTTTGTATAGAAATGTCTTCCCCATTTCATTCAAAGTTGCACTAATCTCAAACCAAATCTGCAGTGAAGTATTGGCATCCAAGATAATGACACCTCCTATAACGATAGTGATTGTAGAACACTTTTGGCCTCGCTTGTTTCTGCCGATGATGGCCTTTTGTGCCTCAACGGAATGTTGCCCGGCCGATGATGACATATTTAATATCATCACTTGATAATAGCTCCGGACGTCGGTCCACACAAAGCAGCTTGTTCGAGATCATATCCCAAGGTAGCACATCCCACCGGGCATAGGCATTTGACCCGATTACTAATCATGCTCAACAATCTCCATGGCATGTGCCTGGATCATATCTCCCCGCTAACATAAATGGAGCTTGGTGAACGGATGAGGGACTTCACATGGATCGCAAAAGTTTCCTTAAGACCCAATGGATAATGGTCACTGCACTTATTCAGCTTGTTCATGGCCTCTAGTTGCGCCACTCGCCCCTTTCATTTTCAAAAACAAGCCTCCATGCCTTCTAATAACCGCAGTTGAACATTCTTCCCTAGATCTAGGACCCTTTTAGAAGCTTTCAAGTCAGCTAATTCCCCTAGCTTGCCGCAAATAGTGACTTGGTGTCGGTTTAGTGAACATGCCTCTACGCATACCAGAACCCCTTGGCAAATAGATATTGGCGAATCGCTACATTGGTTGGCCAACCATACTTAAAACATGTCTCACCGCTCACATCTGTCTTCATGAACGTATCCTTGTATGCGTGAGTTCTACAAAGGAGTAAGTCCGAAAGAGATCTTTCTTTTACATCGTAATCTCCAAGAGCAATTTGCGATGGGTGTCATCCTCTTCCTCACAAGAGATTAGGATCCCTTGTTTGGCCATCTTGTTCCGCTTCCTTTTTCCTCGAGAAGAGAGTTAAGTCGAGCTTGCCATTTGTCTTGGCAAGGTCAACGCATTCACTCGGCACCCTCGCCCATTTCCTCTTCAAAAGTGGTCGGTGGTTGCTATAAGAATCGGCCCTTCATCATCTAAGGTGAGATCATATGGTACCGCGATCCGGGTCGCCCTGCCCTTGCTTTCTTGGCAGGATTAGAACCCAATTAGTAGGGTTTTCTTCCTCTTGAGCAATCGCAAATGAAGATGAGCACTTTTAGAGTACTTTTTCGTAACAAGAGATCACGCTGGCGGCATTTAAACCTAAATTAGTACAAATCACGCCATGGTTGGTATCTCCACCATGCTATGCGTTAATTTGAAACTAAATTATTTTGCATCCACATTTTAAGCTACATACCCTTCATGAATCCATATTTCACACTATTTAACCTCATTGAACATTGCTATCTCCAACCGCCTAACACCGCTATATTCTATATATAAAACAGAGCAAAATTATGTTCTACGTGAGCGGACAATCGAGCATTAACTGATGTTAATATTTTAAAATTCATGCAAAGCATAATAACTCAAACTCATGCAAAGCATATTAAGTGAAAGGAAATATCTCAAATTCATGCAAGCATAATACTCTCCACACAAAGGTGTATTCTCAGGGCAAATTAAATACCTTGAATAGGGTTTCGTGTATGCGGTATTCTCGATCAACGCCCTCCTCAAACTTGAGAAGAGCCGGTTTAGAGATTCCTCTTCCACCGCCTTCCTGCCTCCGCCTCGACCTCGATTCGCTTTTAGAAGACATCTGAGTCGCCTAGTAACAGAGTCGGAAGGTCGGATCTGATACGCCGAAGCCGCTTTCAAGAAATAGCTTTTTCTACCTCAGACGAAAAATAGAGAAATTTGAATTTCAAGAAAACACAAAATGCGGTTTCAAATATTCTTGACACATACAAATAATAATGACGTAAGACCGTCATGGAATTTCTTTCATTAAGTTTTTAAAATCCCGCCAAATTTATTCCGCCTAAACGAAGTTAACCTAATCTTTCTTCTAATTCAATTTTCCCGACCGCCAGAGTTTCCATAGCTTTTCAAATTTTCTCAAATCAGCTTCAGAGACTCAAATCAGCTTCTCAAGAATGGCTACTGCACTCGGGTACTCATCTCATTCCAATAGCTTGAACATTAATTTCCAATAGTAGGTGTTGAATAGCAATTTTTCGCAGTTGTCGAAGATGAATGTTTCATGTTAACTACAAATCAGAAAAGGAAAGTAGGATTATGCAAGATCGACTCCATCGATCCGATCAGAACCGTATCATGGAATTCCGCCGGATAAGTATGTCCGAAGTTACTGTTGATTAATCTGCCAAGGCTATGGATGAAGCTTTACCTCGCAGACACCGGGTGGGGATACTTGGGTTGGAGAAAGTGTTGGAACATTTGTTGCATGGCCAAGAAACCGCTTTTAAAAAGGTATGTAACATGTATTACATTGTAGAAATATAGAAGTAGACAAAATTTGTTGTATTCATTGGAAAAAGATTACAATTGTATATAATCTGGATAAACCGGATAAAACCGCACAAAATCCCTGACTATTGTTTCAAGCCCGCCTCATCGAGTAGCCGGGCTATCGATACTCCCATTTCCATTGGGGGCATAGTGAATTCTTTCGTAAAACCCCAAAGAAAAACACTGTGCTCTAGCTCCACCACCCCCCACCGCTCCACCTCCACCTCCCCCTCCTCCTGCTCCACCTCCCGCTCCATTGGTTGAACCTCCAATGCATCGTGATAGCGCCGCGGTAGTGGTTCCATTGGTTGAGCCATCTCCATTGCATCAGATACCGCCCTCGGGTAGTGGTTCGTGTTGGGGCATCCGGGCATAGAGGCTAACCACTAAGAAACGCAGCTCCTCATTTTGAATCTCGAAATGACGGATTTTAGATTCACTCTCGATCAATGCATGTACCGCATTCTCGAAGTGATTAGATAAGAGGGCGAGCCTCCGCGGCGACAGGCAAGGGCCCCGAGCCCGGATCTATCATTGCCCCGCCGGCCGCCATCATCATTACTTGATCCAAGTACTCTGTGGGTTGCAAGATCGGGTGCTCCGGCCGAACCGGTGCTCGGCCGCGTTCAACTGACCGAGATTGGAGCCAAACCGAGTCGGGCCGTGTGATTGCTGGCCCAAATGTAATTCCAATCCATCTTCGCCACCAACCGGGTGATTAATGTAACCGCATCTATCAATAGGAAGTGAGCTGAGTATCGAGATTCACGCCCGGCGTGTTATATTTCTTTTTATTTATAAACTTAGAAACTAAGAGACACGCCCGGCGTGTTTAGCGTAAAAGTTGAAAGTAGGGATACAATTGTTTGCACGCCCGTAAACCGCTATATAGGAAAACTATACACGCCGGGCGCATTCAAGAGCCGCGCGTGTAAATAATTGCCTCGCCTTTATCTATTTACTTATCTATCTGTACAGGTTTTTTTTTTCTCCCTCCCTGCTGAATGCACGCCGAGCGTGTATTCATGTTGAAGGCTAAGATTACCCTAAAACACGCTTAGCGTGTTTCAAATATTATCTTTCAGATTTTTCTAATGCTTTCTACTACACATTCATAATAGAAACTTGCATGCAATAGCATGATTAATTCAGAAGAGAAACTCAAGAATTTACTGAACAAAAGAAGCGATGAAGTTTATAAAAACTATTCGGTTTTCATAAAACATCATCCTCTCTCGCCGGAAAGCAAATGCAAAAGCTTGTCTTCTTGGATTAAACCTGCCATTGAGATGATACTTAAAACTAAATGAAAACTAACCTTGAGTTCTGAGGCTGGAAGGAGGATAGATGCTTGTGGTTTTAATTCCGAGGCTTTTCGATTCGCAGACCTTAGTCCCTCGCTTTTGGTTTTAATTCGAAGTCTCCATGTCCTCTCGCATGATGCTCTGAAACAAAAGGCGGAGTCTTTTAGTAAGTTAGGAATTGTCAAACCAAACATCTAACATTGATGAATATAAATCTGCTCACCAAGATTTCGGACGGCGGATCCAAACACAAAGCAGGTTTAAACCGCAAATCGTATGAAGGAAGGAAGAAAATGTAGGAACTTGGAGAGCGTGAAATGGATTTATATAGGCACAATTAGAAATAAGTTAGCGTGAATAATTGATTGCTTGAATTAACACGCCGGGCGCACGGTCTTTTTACGCACATGACATGTATATGGTATATATGGAGAATATTGCATTTCATGCAATAAATTTCACCAAAGATTTTATTCCATTCATTGCAAAAAAAAAAAAGAATTTCAAATTTTATATAGGCTAAATTAAAAATAATTTTAAAGGCAAAATTATCAAGGCTAAAAAAATGACTTGTTGAGTTGGGGAATTGTTTTAGGTCGAGATAGGAAAATTTCCTATAATCATTTGTGATTGATTTATAGTGTTCCCTAGACTTTGTCGACACAAATGCAGAGACAAAATTTTGGAGAAAACACTTTGGAGACAAAATGCTTGAGAAAAAAGCAGTTTGATTTCATTCAAAATATTTTTATGTACGTAAAAAACCGCTTGAAGAAAAACTGCTTGAAGAAAAAGTTTGTGAAGAAAACTATTTGATTTCATTCAAAATTGATATGTACAGATGCCAAGAATGGTTTTTTACAAAATGCCGGAAGGCTTTTACAAAATGCCCGAAGGCTTTACAAGATGCACGGGATCCGCAGATCATTGATCTTCCACGCCTGGAACAAAGAAGAAAGAAAGGTGTTAGAAAAGAAAGAAAGGTGAAAAAAAAAAAAAACAGACATGCAAAACCTGGCTCATCTCTCACCATTCTAAAAAACGGGTCGAATTCTCGACCTTCCTCCTCATCCTCTTCCTCCCTCCTCCTCCTCTTCCTCCTCCTCCTCCTCTTGAGAGATTTCATTCTCTCGCTTGTGGTCAAGCCAACCCCGGGCAGAGCGTTTCATGCTCTTGGGAGGACATCTCCTCCTCTTCCTCCAACTCCTCCTCTTCCTCCTCTTCCTCCTCTTCGTAATCGAGGAATCGAGGAGGAGCTCAATTCCTCCTCTTCAAAATCGCATCATCCTCCTCGAATCGAATCGAGGAGAATTGGGCAAGGAAATCGATGAGCGGGGAAGAGAGGGTTTTTCAACCCGACGCCTCTTTGACGAGACCTCGGGTTCTTCATGAAGCGCAGAGGCTTTAACGCTTCATGGCTTAAAAAAAAAATTTGGGACAGAATGGTCTTGAGAGCGTGAACCGGATTTATATAGGGTTAATTAGCTCTTAGCGTGAATAATTAATTGCCTCAAATAACACGCCAGCGCATTTAAATTCCCGCCAGCCTATATTATCTAGGGTATATTATTATGGATAATAAATTCTCACGCCTATTAGTTATATGTCTTTTTCAGATCATATATCCAAATTTTCGATAATTAAAATTTGGATATATTTATATAAATGTCATTTCCTTGTTGTTGCCATGAAAATTTTGTTTTAAATGATTTCGCTTAATTTTTCATTGTTATTATTATATTAAACCTATTTCCAAGGAATTTCTTGCTTTTAAAAAAATTTGATTTACCTCTACATATTCCATAAATGTAACGTACTTTTTTATCTTATGGTGTAATAATTTTTTCTTACTCATTGACTAAAAGGGTGCAATTTGCCTAGGTCAATGGTGCCCCTCCAACTCAAGATGGTGAAAAGAGCAATATCAATGAAAACCAACTACTAGCAAGAATGTTGAAGAAAAACAATTAGTCCTCTATAGTAGGGTGCAATGGAGGAACAAGAAGGTGAGAATCATGCACAAGTGCAACAAGGAAATAGTAGGCCAAGGAGTCATTGTGCTAGCGCATCCCGGTCAAGTCGTTAATGATGAAAGGCTAGGGGAAGACAATATTGGTATTGCAATTTCGATGTTGGAAGACAACCGGAAAGGTAAAGGTTTGGGTGACAAGGAATGTTTTGGTTGTGTCAAGCAATTGGAGGTTCCTTGCATCATGGCATGGCCTATAAGTAGTGTTCAATTTGTGGAGGATTATATTTTTCCGAGCCCCGAGGTTGTTGGGGACAATGATTGTCTTGATATTGATCCATTGGCAGTTGGAACTCTAAACCTAGGCAAAAGGGGAGAAGTATCGCTTGCCGACATTATCCTAGCAAAAGAGCCAAGTTGATTAGTGACACCAAACGTGAGACAATGGTGAAGGTTAGGGGCTCGGGATTGTTGTTGAGTGATTGTATGCAATTCTTCACAATAGAACAATTGGTGGAAGCAAGAGCCACTTTTCAAGAGTACACCGTTGATGAGAGGAGGACCTACATGTACACAATCTTCGAAAGCATGCACTTCAAGATGAAAGAAACCCAAACAAAAGATACCCTTTGCTAGGCAAATGGATATGTGCAAAAGCATGGGCGAGTATCCATGCAATTCCAACTTCTTCATGGCATAATTGGCAAAAAACAAAGCAGAGGGGAACAGGATTGCTTTTACATGGAAATAATGGTTTGTTGAGACCAACAGCCTAGGACCCCGGGCTGCCGGGAGATATTTGAAAAATATATTGATTTCAATGCGAGTCTATGCCACACAAAAGCGTAAGGGATGAAAAGGGAAGAGCAGCTTGTTGAGAAAAGGTTGCCATCACATTGTACTCAAAAAGAGTATTTTGAAGAAGTGAATTCTCTACTGAGAATTGGGAATTCTTCCAATATCCCAACCTAGCTTTAGTAGGTTATGGAAGAAGCATTTCAATCATGTCACCATAGCAACTTCAAACAACTTTGCAAAGTGCAATTTATGTGCTAAGTTGAAGGAGACTCTTGATAAGACTGCAACCTAGTCAAAGGGCTAGGATAAGGGAGCATATGAAGGACCATATGGTGACCAACTATCATGTAGATCATGTTATTGGATGTGGAGGACTTTATCCGCATTGGAACCCAATAACTATTTATGTATTATACATGACAAGATGGACCAGCAAAAGACTTGTCTTCCACAATTCAAGTACATACCAAAGTCATGTGGAAGATCATACCCTTTTATGCATCTCAATGATGGGGCAATCTTGCATGGGCGTAATCAAACCTACTATGGCCATTTTAGTTTGGAGTTGTGGAGTGATGGTCCAGATTTTCATATTGGGAGTATCATGAGGTGTTTGAGAAACTATGAAAATGGATACAATGGTCACCTCCAGGACCTTACAGCTAGCCAGGCACTACATAGAGCATTGTTAGATGGAAACCCTAACAATATTGAAAAAGTTCAAGCAAAGGCAAGGTTTAGGAAGCATGGGTCTAATGAACATGTTGGAGCTTCAACTTCATCGCATAAACCTCAAGATCTACCCAAAAGGTTTCTCTTGCAACTTGATAATTGTGCGGGGCAAAAATAAGAACAGTGGATGTTTTCTTTCCTATCCTACTTTAACAATTGTGGGGATATTTGAAAGAGTTAATTTAGGGTTTTTATGCCGGGCATACCCATGAGGATGTGGATGCATTATTTGGCAAATATAGTTGTATACCGGGCGTTAAACAAAGGACCAACTTTCCTAGGCTAATGGAAATCTTGCATGAATGCACTACTCCAAACCCTATAGCTTCTCTCATAGAAGAAGTGCCCCATTGGAAGAGCTTTGTGGATGGTTATACATTGATCTTGAAGGTCATTCCAGGCCTCTCAGTTCACTTTTGGGTGAGAGATGGGATTCCAATCTTCCAATGGAAGATGAGACCTTCAGAGGATGAGTGGAGAGGAGGGGAGGAAATATGGCGTGATGAGATGAGAATGGCAAGCCTATGATACCTCTAGGTCAACCAAAAGCTTTAAAACCCATCAAGAAGTGAAGCAATTGGGATTGACTAAGGAAGGAATCCAAGACTATATAAAGCATTGGCAAAACCAATCCAGATGACACCAACCGTGCCTTGGTGGCTTAATGGGAAGAAGGTGATTAACCCGTTGGGGAGATAGACACATCCTCGCATGAATTGAAAGAAGGGTGGTTGCCTAAAAACTAGGTGGAAGACCTTAGGTGTGCCGAGGATTTTGATGACACCAAGAAGCAGCATTCGCAAAGCAATATGCTCCTCCTCCTTCCGACAAACACTATGTTGGTCCTAAGAACAATAGGCCAAAGTTTCTAGGCATGGATGCTTATGAACCTTCCAATCGACTTGGAATGCCACCAATTTGTGGTAGTAAAGCCCGCCAGATTTAGATACATATCCAAAGGTGGTTGGGGTTCACTATCTCTCGATATTTGCAAAGAAGAAGGTAATATTAACTTCAACCATGTGCGGGTGGAATGGTGGTGTCCAAAGGCATCGCTTGACCAACGATCGGAGCAAAGAAAGGTACTCAGATTGTTGGACAAAGAAATGGAGGAGAAACCGAAAGTGATCCCGATCTTTGGCTAGACTATGAAAGTGTTTTGTACTCATGGACTCCAAACACTATTCCAAATTTTAGAAATGCTAGAATTACAATACCTCGTGATGTCGAAGAAGGCTATGATATCATTGGGGTGCTTGAAGAAAGTTGAATAACTATGTAAATTTTGTTATTCACGTTTTTATGATATGGTGCTATATTGTGAAATATTGACTATTTTGTAAATAACATGATATTACGTTTTCATAATTTTGAGGTGAAATGTGTGAATTTGAATATGCTACTAAAAACATGCAATATGAAATTTGTCCCAAAATTAAGACATAAACCCAATTTAATTGAATGATGGTTTTAATGTTGACCTCTATTCTGACTCTATAATGACTCTATGTCTGACACTACCTTTGGTTCTAATTCTGACTCTACTAACGACTCTATCTTTGATGCTACTGTTGACTCTATATCTGACCCTATGTCTAACACTACATTTTGGTTCTAATTATGGCTCTACTACCGACTCTACGCTTGATGCTACTATTGACTCTATATCTAACCCTATGTCTGATGCGGCGTTGACTCATATAATAGTATTATAAACTCTACTATTCGTGCTAACACGTGATCTCATTCTTGTCTGTACACTATCTCTAGATTTGATGCTACCCTTGATTCTATGTTAAGTTCTACCTTAATGTGTGCAGTATCTTGTTTATCTCATATGCTTCAAAGTTTTTCAATGCATAATATTAGCAATCGTATGAAGAGTATCTCAATACAATATTAACTAAAGACAATTAAATATACTTCAAAAACTAATTGAATTAGTCTTCAGTAATGTCATATAGCATGGGGCGTGCGGTGATAAGCATGCCTTCTGGTTGATATGAAGGCTTCAAGGATTATTAGGCTTTGTAGCAACGTTGTAAGTGGAACCCATGTTTAACTTAGCAGATGGTCACAAGAGAGAGAAATTACTTACATTGGAAGGTGCGCAATTTATAGTGTAGACATAATAAGATTAACTTGTTTGGAACTAATAGCATAGGACCAAAATACACCAAACATGTTACTAAAATCAAACCCAAGCACAAGAAAACTCAAACGACTTGTCTTCGATCAACCTCTCCACATTATAAACAATTCCAAATCAGTAATAGTTGCTCCTCATTGCCAATTGGAAAACAGTTCTTTTTAGCGGAAATGCAGTGGTTGGGGTGAAGGTTGGGGGGTGGATATGGAAAGGGTGTGAATTTCAATGCTATGTGATAGGCCTATACGATGGCATTTAGATATTATTGACATTATACGAGGGCTATATGATGCCATTATTGATTCATGTTACTAAAAGTTTTCAATGATTGACAAGTACATTGCGTTGCAAGGTTATGGCGATTTGTATACTGGAGTTTGTGTGTTTAGACATGTTCTGCAAGTTAGTTAGCTCTTAGAATTAGTACAAAGCATCAAAGCTGCAATCAATATCTATAAACATCTAATAGGCAAAAGGCAGATATGACAAATTCTGAATTATAGCCTCTGATGAAATCAAAGATTCCAAATGAGCTCATAGGCAAAATGATAAGTTTCTAGAATCTTTGGTACTAAACATCTAAGGTGATGCACTGGCATTGGCCAGAATAAAATACTTACCACGAACATAGATATTTGAGCTGAGGAACCAATGGCCGCACCTAAAGATATGTCCTGTACATGAGCCATTCTAATGTATTAATCAGCCTGTTCAAAATGCTGAACTTTAATGGGCAAATGGACAATGTTTAGAAGCTTGTCCTTAAGCGCAAACATTATCGTACTGGCATGTTCTGTGGCATTACCAACTATAGGAAGAATTATAACTGTGAGAAGGGCTAAAGGTATATTCCAGGCCCCTGATGCGACATAGAAGGGGATAAAAGAGATTAAGTCTCAAAAAGGAATCTCAAAATATTCCATAGAAATAGTCACACGTTCAAATTAAGTACCTGAATTGCATCGATAACCATTGACATTAATTAACTTAAACCATTGCATCTAACATTTTAAATTAAAATCCCCCTGAGACCCCCTTTGGTTTGGGTGCATATTCACACGGGGGGTTACTCCGGGCATCAAGAGCTGTCGGATAGGCATATTTGCCCTTTATTCCTTGATCTGGACCGTACATAGCGATCCTCGTTTATGGGGTATGCCTGTACAAATTTTTGTACACTGTATATTGAGGTTTGCAAAATACTATAAGGTTTGAGGGGATGTACCTAATGGTGTTAATTTTGTACATGTATTGTAAGTTCTTAGGGGCTCTCGCTGCCCTACGTAACCCGCATGTGAATATGCACCCAAACCAAAGGGGGTTTCAGGGGGATTTTAATTTAAAAATGTTAGATGCAATGGTTTAAGTTGATTAATGTTAATGGTAGTTATGCGTTGGTTGTTGTATTAAAAAAAATTTTGGGCCCTTTGGGCCCTTAGCACTAGAGTTGTCCCGGGGACCATTTCTGGTCCATGGACCAGAAATGGTCCACCATACCCCCTGCCACTTAAACCGATATATCTCACAAGATAAATTTTAATTTTAAAATATACCACCACTATTTGAGTCTTCACTTGATTCTTAACAACCTGTGAGAATTTCATGACCATTGGATACACCTTTATATTGGTATGATTGTTCAAACTTTGAAGAATTTGGCAGTTTTTACAGCACTCTAGAACTGCATTCTTCAATTTTCTAGCATAAAAGTGTCTAAACCTTGCTAAATATGAAATTAATTGATGTATTATGATAAAACATATCAATTTGCATGTTTCCATGTTTTGCCACTATCATTTGATTTTAATTGAAGTCGCCAAACCCTATTTTGCTTAAAAATGCTGCATGAGGTTCAAGAATTATTTCTCTCTTATTATTACAAATTTTGACTTAATTTTTGTGACAATGAGTCCTTAACTAGGCAACCTATAGTCCAAAGAATTTTTTTTATGTTTATATGTTTTATTAGTATCGTTATTAACTAAAGAAATTACTGTACAGAATTCAAAATAAAAATATGGGTTAAGGTGCTTCAATAAATCACATCCATGAGTCCCATAAGGATAGTAAATGATGCATTCTAATCAACTCTATGTAAGAATTTACTTTATCAACATAAATATAGTGTAACTAGGGTATAACCATGCATTATCTTAGATCTAAACGAGCTCTAATATAACAGGATGAACACAAAGAAAGGTTCCAAAGTGCATTGATTATACCTTTATAGGTCTAAAACTCAACAATAATGTAGGTAGTGATAGTTATTGATGAATAGAGGGCAATATCACGAAGTTTAGCCATGACTATAAATAAATCGATCAAAAGACTTTTCCGCACTGCTTTTCTAGTTCATCTCAAAAATTAACTTATTGCACTATAATTCTTCCATAAGCCTTTTAAATGGCGCAATGTATGATAAAAAGGGATATTGAGATCCTTGTTGTGGTCTTATTAGGAAAAAAAATGAAGAAACCTACTTACTTTCCACTATTATAAAGTTAGACAATGTGTGGCTGATCCAAAATATTGTAGTCTAAGTAGGACCATAGTACATGTAGATCAACTTTTATGATAGGCTATAAATTTTATAAATTTGAACCTTTGTTGACAATATATATCTCAAATTTCATGTTAGGATAATATATTATATACAAGATTTGAATATAAATAAGCATGGACTATGTATAGGTCCAGGATTAAACCAACTGGATTGAGAAAATTGCTCTATTTATTTGCATTGGCTATTTTGTTCCCTACAATGATATTATGATTTCTCATCGTCTATAAGATAATCTTTGAAAGGTGTAAGTGGACTTTCTCATACATTCAAAGTAGCCCTTAACTACTTAATTTTTGTGCTCCGATATCACCTTTTAGATAGACAATCCTCCCTAATCAACTAATGTTATCATATATATTCTAAAGAATTGATTAAGATGATGATGTTCTTAACTTTTAAATGAGAGGTCATGTGGACCAATAATTGGCATCGGCATAGCAGTCTATCTTGATCTTCTTTAGGCATATCTTTTCATATTTTTTCTTGGTTCATCTTGCATTGCTATCTTAACTTTGGGAAGCTTTGAAATATGGTGTTTGAAGTTCATTTTCAAGGCACAAATCTAGAGATCAAATATGGAAAATACTTGATGATAACTTGGAACTAATACTAAAAGTTTTAGCCCAAACCTAGCAATAGATATTTTTATTGATAGAGGATCTCATGAAATACTAATATCCTAAAATTCGCTTGAGATCCAATAAGGTAAAGAAGTTATTGATTTAAATGAACCCGTGGACCAAGAATGGTCTTATGTACGTAAACCTTTATTGATTTATCATGATCGTGCCCTTTTTTTCTTTTCTTTACTTTTTTTCATTGGTTTCATATCCATACAAGCATTCATATATTATTTTTTTCAATGACATACTATTTCAATAAATTTCTTTCAAATATAACAAAATAGACATCAATTAAAAGTTACTTAAAAGTGTTATTATAAGTTAAAGTGAAGCTTCAAATTACAATTTCAACAAATATTTTTATGCATGGAGCAATTAGTCAACTACTTATATCCCAAATTTGAAGTAAAAATCATTTTCATGCAAAAGTTATAGAATTTTAATTGAAACAGCCTTGGGAACCATTATTGGTCCACGTAAGATTTAAAACTGTTTTGACCCCTGTCATGTTTGATCGACTATATCTTCCTTTCTAGACTTGAATTGGAACAAGGTTTTTGTGTATTAATCCTTATCTCGTATAGAAAAAATATCATTATAATGAAAATAATCAAAAAATCCTTTTATTGAGACAGCTTTTACATTATGTAAACATGAAGCAAACCGGACTTGACCCCCTTGATTTACCTACACATAACTTTCAATTTTGGGGTATATGCATTTTTAACTATTTTTCCTGTGGTAACATAACTCGCCATATATTAACATGTAGAAAGGGTTTAACTGAATTTTACGCCATTGATTTTATATGAATTTTAAAGTTTAACTGTATAAATGAACCATTTATGGTCCATCAAGGGACAACTCTAGTGTTAGGGAAACAAAGAGATGGCAATATATCTTGTGTAGAACTATAAAACCAAATAGAGGGGTAAGAATTTCATAATTGCACAAAAGCCAAAACAATTGTGTATAAGACATATTTCAAAAGCCTGCATGGCTACTGTTCACACATTTTAAATGATGTTACAGAGATACCATTCAACACAAAATTTAGCTCCCTTGTGTGTTCAGACGCTACAATCTCATGTGTGTTCAGACGCTACAATCCCTTGTGTGTTCAGACGCTAATACTTATGCTGGTTTCTAAACTCCTTAAGGCAACAACAAGCTCTGATCTTGGAGATGGTGCAAACGAAGCTAACGGTTTGGAGAAGGAGTTTGTCAATACCATGATGGCATCTTTGCTTCGTTGTGGTAGTAGAGCCATATATGAACCCAAATAACTAAGCGTGTCTTGAGTTTTGCAGAAGGGAAAACAAGAAACACTCGGAACTCAAGACCAAACTAGCAACAGACATGAACAAACGACACCGGGAGGAGAACATTGGACCTGTACAAGATAATCCACACAGCACTCCAACCAGTGTATGAAAATTCCCTATATTTGCTTTGCCCTATACTGTAAGGTTAAAATTTGGTATTTATTTTATGATAAGCAAACAAAAATAATGCAAACAATAAAAAGTCTAGGCCACATGTTTTTTTTCCCTTATTTAAAATGAATGGCTAAGAAATGGTGCACTCTAGAAATACTGTTTAGTACATGCAAACGAATACGACCACTAAATCATAGCAAAACCATATTAAAAAGCGTACAAGAATTCAAAAGGGAAACCCCTGTTATTATGCTAGATATTTGTAGAAGCACAGAGAAAAATATTGTCAATACTCCAAACCATGCTATATTTCCCAACAACTAAGAATTTGTTCTTCCTCGTCCCCAAACTCTATGTTGTCCTATGGCATACAAGATCATTGACTTAGGTTATATGAAGTCAAACAATACAAACTATTCAATCTACTACTACACAATTAATCAGACATGCAAAGATTAACATAAAGTTGTAGCCACACTCTAGTGCCTCCGGGATAAGTTGTGGGATAGATTGAGACAGCCTAGGGACCCCGCCAACTTGCGTGAATGCTATATACAGACTATACGAGGCTTGCTCCGGCCGCCTCACACCGTCGGGGAGCCCGTTGTTAGTAGCATTGGGGTGCGCCTGTGGCTGCCCTCTATCCCGACGCCTTCGGCTTGTACATTGACCGCCTAGAAGAATGGCTAGCCGAAAGCACCTGGGAGGCGCCGCATTGATGCACCACATAATCCCGCAACTCATATATGCCGATGATGTTGACTCGCCAAGATATACCCTGCAGGACATGCAACGCCACCGGATGCTTTGGACACTTTCTCGCCAATTCACCGACATGAGAGTTAACTTGGCCAAGACAAGGGTGCTGCTGGTCCCATCATCCCGCACCCACGCCTTCCCTCATTCACTTACCAGGCGTGTAGTGGAGGTGGCTCACCTTATAAGTATTTGGGCATTGAGTTTTCTACTACCACACACCGGGATGCATCCATCGTTACGGGTCACCGCAGCCGGAAAGCCCCAGATGCAATGCAAAACAACAACCACAAGGCAGAGTCAGATGCATGGGGTCACCAGCACACTTGTTCGTGGCCTTGGTTGAACCGGGTCCTCCTCTATGGGGCAGAAGGGGGGGGCAAAGTGATATCCCTCACCACTTGGAATGATCTAGAGCAGGCACAGAAGGCCTTCTTGGCCTGCACCGGGAGGAAATCCACGGTCCCATATCGATCTTTGCCAGGAGACAGCTTCCTTCCATTACAGAGGGCTGCGACCGAACGCCACATTATTTACTTCCAGAAGGTGGTGGCTATGGATGAAGCCCCGCCGCCCAACCTTGCTTTGGCAAAGGGCGATGGGCCCGAAAGCCGACTCAAAGCCCCGGCGGAAAGACAAGCAAGCCCAAGTGGTTCTCGCTATGGAATGTGCGGCATGCGATGTGGACCAATTGCATACACCGAAGGAACGCTACGCCTTGAAGTAAAAGATTTCTGGATGCTTGCTTCATGGCCAAGCTTTGGGATGCAAGAGGCCCCGTCACATGTCAAGGTGGCAAATTATCGATAGCAGTTAATCCCATGCTCATTTAGGGGCCCACACCACTACGCGGCACCCATCTACCCATGAAAAGCGCAGGTGATTGCTTCCATTCGCAAGACAGTGCACACCACCTCCGCATTGAGACAGTGGAGATGGATTCGGGAGCCGCGTGGAGGACAGAGTCCGGCCAATGCCGCCAACCGGCGCCATTGAGGATGAAAGTCACGCCTCCGTGCCCGCCCGGCTGCAGACGAGCATATCCGCTCTGTGATGTTCTCTAGTTGTGCCCCAAAGAAGCCTTGCATGAGCTACGAAAGCACGGCCTCAGAGGGCTTGTTGGGATCGTACTCTCCGTGAGGTAATGGATACGCGGGACTCGCTTATGCCCCTTGTCCGGACATTAACCTCACCGCACTTGTGATTATGTATATATATCGTAGGCAAAGATGTCAAAGATCCTTATTGCTACTAAGGTTTTTCCCAAACCCTTCTGTGGGGGGGTTTTAATCTCGGTAGTAATACGCCGCTTCCTCTCTTTGTACTTGGGTCCCATAGGCCGCTTGGTCTCCGGGTGGACTATAAAATCATATTCTATTCTATTCTATTCTATTCTCACCTCTTCTATATCAACTGAAAGAAGAGATACAATGCCCTCGCCCGCAAGATGTAGCACATACAACTCAATAATAAATAGTAAGGTAAGTAAAAAGGGCACTCCAAGGGGACACATCTACATCGCCAATTGCTACTACTCCGCCCCTAACTCCATCGTATGGGTAACCTTTCCCAGAAGGCATAAAAAAAATAAATCATATGGTGTAAATATGCAACCCTGGAGAAGGCTCATCCAATTGTTAAGGCAAATTGTTTTTGGAAAGGTAAGAAATAAGAGGGAGAGGGGGGGCAATGAAAATGAATGTCTCAAATATATAGGCCTACTTATGGGGGTAAACATGGCAAGGTAAAAAAAAAAAAAAGACATGCAAAGATGATTGCCCAGATGTTATGAATAGAATAGACATAGCAAAAGCGGGATGGGAGAAAAAAGACATGGGGGCAAAGATAAAAGGACAAAACAAAAGAACGTGAAAGGAAAATCAAAGGGGAAGGATGGCTGATAACGGGGAGGTTATCAACCCTTAAAAACAAAAGGAAGCTTAGATATGGAGGATTCTTCAAATGCGAAAGGCAAATGGAGATGGCGTAAAAAGGTATTGGTAGAAGGAAGGAAGAATAGCAAGGGCAGAGGGATGGCAATGGCGTAATGGATGCCTCGCTTTCTTTCCCCCGCTTTTTTTGTTTTTATGGCCATTTTTGGCATAGTGGGTTTCATCCATCCAGAAAAAATAATGGCTAGGGTTTAGGTATGCTTATAAGCCTCGCCCCGGTCGATTCTTGCTTCTAACTGTTCTAACCTCGCATTTTTCTTAGGTAAAAGGCATTCTCAAGCAACTGGATAGATTGATTTCGGCCTCAAGCAAGTGAGTGGCGTTCTCCAATTCAATGTTCTATCATTTCAACCTCAGAGAGCAAATGGGCAGCATTTTTGTTTGGTAGATGCTCTGTCATTCCATTGTAGTTGGATATTAGCAGTGTCTCAAGAGAAAAATGCTTTAATCGTGAGTAGGTAACTTTTATAATTTCTTCCTCATATTCATTGCTCGTGGTTTAGAAATAGTTTCGAATAGGATCGCTCATGGTTATTGGCACTTCAAAGATATATAATATCTTAAAATCGTGCCATGTGGTATTTTTCATAGAGGACAATAGCATTTGTGATTGGAAGACTAGGAATAATGATTTATTAAAATGTTTTATGGATAGGTGTTGTACATGATTTCAAAATGGTCTTAATATGCACTGTGAGAAGTTCTATGCTCCTGAACGGTCAAAATAACTTGGTAGATCTGTGATGCTATTTACATAATAAGTGATGTTGAATGCTTGTATGATTATTACTTCAAAAGGGATATGACTAGGAATATATGCAATTGGATGAGTGTAGGTTTCAAAGGCTGGGCAGATATTCGTAGATGGCACCTTAAGGATTGCCTTTAATAGACTACATAGATGCTGCTGCTTAATTTTAAGTTGGTCTCTAGATAGGATGCTACTGAGATAACTTGCCTGTTGTTGGTTGCTTTTATAGCTAGCAATAAATCTAATCTCTTTTCTATGTAACATGCAACCTCTTGCAGATGCTATGCAGCGCAGTAGGCAGAACTTATTGTTGAACACTGACTTGAAAATGAACCCTTTAGAGTTAGTTTTTGAGGAGGTAAAAATTATTGCCTACTGCCTAGCAAGTTTGCATTATTTTTTCATGTTGAAATTATTAAATGAACACGCCTGCAGGTGTCCTCAATTAAAAAACCATGCCACTCGAGGAATCTCCTTTGTTGGATTTGTGTGAACAAGCAGCCTGGGAAGTCATCACGCTCTACTTACTAGAAGAGCTACTGCTGCTGTATGCAACGTTTAAGATGGCAATGATGATGGAGGAGATGAAGAGAATGAAGACTTTGATGATGCCATGGACAACTATGATGACATCAAGAATCAATCCTCTAACGATGAAGTAGAGAAAGAAACCTGATTACTAATTGCATTGAATTATTCGGTTTGATGTATTTGTTTCAATCTAACAACTAACTATGAAGAATATTTAAGTTTCAATTGTGTTTTGATTTTGCTGGATCATGTGTGATACTTGCATGTCAACGAAACTCAATAAACTAACTTGCTGCAATACATCAGAAGTATTTTAAGTATTCTATGTATTTTTATTTTTAATATATGTATTTTATGTATTTCTTAAAATGTAGAATACTTTAATACTTAGAATATGTATTGTATTTGTATGGTATGCTACGTATGTTACAACCATGGCTATAACTAACTCAAAGATTGTCGTCTATCCTGACATTAGAATCGACTCTAATTGTGACATATTGACTCTCTAAATCTAATGCTACAGATACTCTATTCTGACGCTACTTTCGACCCTCATTCCGACTCTAATTGTGACATATTAACTGACTCTAAATCTACCGCTACAGATACTCTATTCTGATGCTACTTCTGACCCTCAAACTGATGCTAAGTTTGCCTAAATTTTGACGCTACTTCCGACCCTCAAACTAATGTTAAGGCGGCCTAAATTCTGACTCTAATTGTGTTGTTAGAGTTGACTCTAGTTCTAACACTATGAATGACTCTAATTGTGACTCTATACTGACTCTAATTGTGATGGTCGAGCTGACTCTAATTCTAACACCATGGGTGACTCTAATGCTGATGGCAGAGATGTCTCTAATTCTAACTCTATGGTTGACTCTAATTCTAACACTATGGTTGACTCTACTGTTAACTCTAATGCCGATGATAAAGTTGTCTCTAATTCTAACGCTACGATTGACTCTAATCGTGACTTTATGTCTGATGCAATTGATTTAAATTCGGACGCTTAATTTCGACGCTTAAAACCCGAGAGCTTAGAGTCAGTTGTAGAGACAGCCATAACATCAGTTTAAGGACTTTTTTCCATTTTTTTCTGTGTAAGTTTATAACTAGAGCCTGACTCTAATACTGACTCTAATACCCCCTTCCTCTTGTACTGATGCCACGCAGGCTCGCCCGCGACGCCCCCGCCATTGGGGAAAGCGGGTTCGGCCCGGGCGAATCCGCGGGTTCGCCTTAGGCGATTTTTTGGGGTTCGCTTGGGCGAACCCGTTTGACACCGGGTTAGTTTCGGGAGCCATTTGAAGCACCGTCATACTATGGTTGCTGGTATGCTCTTGTTAATGCAGTAAATGAAAAAGACAGGAAAGTGAAGATTACGTGGTTGAATTTAACAAACAAGAGAGGAGCACGGTGCTTGGTGCCATCTTATGAGGAAAAGAGGTGGCAATCTTGGGATTGTCTTCTTAAAGTGTTGACTCTCAGAAAAAGTGGCATTGGATGACATGCTTTTTACTATCTATTAGATTGAGGAAATGCTTTGGCTAGTTGCAGATTAAGCATCAGTACTTTGACAGGTGTTAGCAGCTGCTTCTTTGTTTGTAATATATGTCATTTCAAGTTATTTTATTTGTTGATTGAATGACATCGTTTTCCAGCAGTTATAGAATATGAAAAGAAAGCGTGTAATTGGCAAAAAGTTTCTTGTACTCAATGCTCTGGTAATAAATCTATTTCATTCAAAAGAAATTGTGTCTGTGTTATTTCCAGGTTCTTTTATGTCCCGTGTATACTGATGGAATCACTATTTGTGTTAACAGTTATAAGCAGCTTGCTCAGTTATTACCTGTGCGATATGATCATCCAATATTCAACGTTCTTCTGAAATATTCAAAACAGAAAAACATTATTGTGAAGGTTCATGTCAATGGCATTCAATGGTTGCATTTGAATTTTGTATGTAACATGTATTAAAGTATGCAACTTATCTGGCAAACACTGCTCAAACACTGCTAACTCGATATGTAAAGTTCTTTTCTAAAGCAAGCTTTGTCAAATACCACCATCTAAATTTTGAACTATTTGCGAAGGTCCAAATGAATAACACTGTTCATTTGGTATTTGACCGGATCAAAATTTGTTAGTTGACTGGCAATGCATCATTCACAAATTTAACTTTTTCTCTTCTTCGATCATCGTGCCGAGAGACCAAGCATCAGATTCGGCTACTACAACTTTGATTCTCTAACAAATTACAGATCTCGATACCATTATCCATCAATGGTCTCGTGCAATATAGCTTGAAACTTTCTAAAAGAACCATGATTCACCCACAGCAGTAAAATCTTGTACCACCAAATTCGACCTCCTTGTAGAAATCTTGTGCCACCGAGTATATGATAACGGTAGGCTAATTTGAGTGCAATCCACAATTCCCATGTGCATATGATCATAAGATATGAGAATCATTCAAAAACATGTGGTTTTTAAAGGGTTGAATCTATGTGAACACAATAGTAGGAATTGACAAAAAATGATATGCTTGTGGATCACATGAAATCCTTTAAACGGGACCAGTACGATTTTTAACTAAGCATTGTGGAGATGAATGGAGCTAATCCTCTGGAAGCTTGAACTGTCGAGGTTAATAATACCTAGGCTCAATGCTCAAGCAATATTATGGTCAATGCTTTTAAAACAATGATTTCTACTAGAGTGTTTTGCATGGTTGTAAAGGTTAGAAATTAAATAAGAAAAGTGAAATAACAATTTGCATAAAGTCTCTATCGAAATGAACTCAAACTGAAATATAATTAACTCACAAATTGCTCTCATTTGTTTGTTTTCTCAACATCAAAGTGATCTAGAGGAAACAACATTTAAAATCCAATACATCAAATAATAATGTGGAAGCATAATATGCGTACATCCACAACTACAAACTAAGTTTGTCGTCTTCACAGGTAAAGTTCTAAGTTGATCATTTGTCTATCTCCATAATCTCGATATCACAACTATTCTATAGAGATGCAATGATTAAACCTTTTAGAATAAGTTCTATCTTCGACGTTGGGATCCTAAAACTTCGAATCCACAAGAAATATTCGCAAGTTAATGTACTACTCAAGGTTTCTATAACCTCAACATAGCAATCGTGCGAACTTGTAGGACTTGACATTACAAATCTTGAGATCATTTCCACCCTAAAAATTGGGACTGTAATTAATATCTCAAATTATGTTTGTTAAGTTTAGATAAAACCACTATAAAATACCATCAACTATAGAAAAAACCATGAAAGATTTGACTATATAGACTAACGTTAGCTTCCATCCGCAAAGATTGACCAAAGAAAACCATGTTAAAAACCACAAGTAATTTAAAGTCATAATAACTTAGGAAGGAAGGAAGTATATTTTAACGCCCACTTTGAGACCAACCGGGCCTATGAGACGGTTTTACAATATAGCTTAAAAGTTTCCAAACACAAAATAAAACCACGTAAAACCTTGTACAATGTGTCTCTACCACTGGGATGAAAAAAACCCCGTGTGGGAGGAAAAACCCTTGTAGTAGGCGTTAGGAAAGTAGATATAAAACCGCACAATGATTTAAATGTTCCATGACAAAAACCACTAGCATTCTTTTGTGAATAAGAAATTGCAAAAGTCAATCAACAAACCATATTAAAAAACTAGTAACAATTTGGCAAGTCATGTTAGCTTATAAATTACTATGGAAAACCTCACATGAAAAATGCTATGTCTAGAACCATTAAAGTATTTATAGTAAAAAAAAAACACTAACATTTTGGCATGTCGTGTTTTCTTGAAAAACTAGGATGAAAAACGACAAACAAAAACATGTTATTAAACTATATAAAAAACCTTGAAGTATTACCAGTTAAATCCGCTCTCAAAACCATCTACACATATTAAAAAAACCAGTAAACATCCCTTTCTTACTCTCAATGTTGCAAACTGCATGATTAACCATCATGACATGTCAAATTAGTACCAAAAACCTTGATAAAAACCTTTATCACTTTCAAATAACCATATTAGAGTATAAACTAGCATATAAAACCACATTCACATTTTAAAACCACTTCAATATGTGGATTTTATTGAGAAAAAGATATTTTTGCTCAGAAAACCACTATCATAGTGGTTTTGTAGTGGTTATTTATAATGGTTAAATTTTTGGGCGCCTTGTGATGGATAGACATGGAGATGCATGTCTAAACAAAAACATGCCAATCCAATGTACAATAAAGTTCATGAACATTCATTATAGGCATTACTTAATGCATATATTTAAGCTCCTCCAAGCTTAATAAACGTCATGAATCTAATTTGTGGAATTAATGCATATGTCATGCATATGGTATGAGGTGGGTCGCCTACTGTCTTGGCCTGAATTTCAGGCAAAGTTCTTGCTCTCTCGTTGGGATGTATCTCTATGGGAGAAGGTCGCAGAAAATTTGCCTCTTATAGTGCAAGTTGGTGTTGCTGAAAGGGTGCCATGGGACTATCATGAAAATATTCACAAAGGCAAGCACTTTGTCGATCAAGATATCGCCTTCTTTTAGCACCGGCCCCTCCGGTTTGCCCGGATGGGTGGCACCGCAGTTCCCATGACCTTGTGTCAGCATTACATGGCGATGGCTTTGGGATAGGTTGCTCCACCCTAAAGTCTCATCTTTGTGGTGGCGGGTTATCCATGTGTGTGCCATGGGTTAATGCCTTCCGACATCGCTATGATCCTCGTGATATCCGCAGTATGCCCACTGTCTTTTAGGATGTTGAGACTCTTGAGCATTGTCTCTTTGATTGTCCCGAGGTTCAACCAAAGATGGTCCCAGCTCTGTGGTTTGTTTTAAATACATTGACCGCAGATGCATCCTCTTGGCCTCCTATCCCAACGCATGGCCTCCAGCTAAACAAAGGGCATTTCATCTTGGTTCCGGTTGGCTCCTATGGTCGATATAGTCGATTGGAGTAAGTACATTGTGCTCCAGGCTCGTGCTCCTGTGGCATTTTTTTGTGCTTACACAGTTAGATGAGACATGTAAATTTTGTACTTTTTATCTAATTAATAAACTTTTTGGCTTTCGTCATTCAAAAAAAAAAAAGAATCAAACTCTAAAATAACATACAAGCAAAACAACAATGAGTCTCATATAAAGACAATCAAAGCATTGCTATGTTTTGCAAGCTTCGTCTGCACGCTTGTTTGATATGCAATAAATGACAACATTCCGTGATGCCGTGTCATGGAAAATATTATATGATGCTACATCATAGGATGTGGCCAAACGATATTATAACTACAAGAAATTTATCGCGGTGGCCAAGATTTCTCTTTTCGACTCCCCTCCGCCGCCGCGAACATTTCTTTTTCTGACTCCCTTATATTTTGGGGAAGCTAGTTTGTACGAACATAATGATCAAGAACAGATATGCATCAATTCAAGATTGCGCAAGATTTGAAGCTATGCTATTGCCATGTAGGATTTGAACCATGTGTCAATTCAAGATCGCGTAAGAGTTGAAGCTATGCTATTGCCATGTAGGATTTGAATCATGATATTGCCTTCTGTTAATGAATTTGTTAGTGTAATGTGCCAATGTAAGGCTGCAGATCCCACAAAACCCAAGGGATCAACGAGAAACCCAAGGGATCAACGAGATTGGTCTGGTCTATTGTTTCTAGTAGGGAATGTTTTTTAATGGCTAATGTTGTATAGGTTAATGTAACGGTCCTAGGCCCTAAGACTGCAGCATTGGTACTGCACATAAAGCATATATCTAATAGATTGGGATATATGCATTGGGATATATGCATGGCATATATCTAATATCCACATAAGCAAAGCCACATAAGCAAAACTATAAAAAGGGAAAAATTGTAGAAGAGGGCTTTTGTTGGTGGTACGTGAGGTTTCTTTTGCAAGAGAGGAGCTCCAAGAAGGGATTTGAGTTGCAGAGCAGCCGGAGGAGGCTATCTGGAGGCAAGAGCTTGCGTAGACGGCATCAAATCTTCCTTTCCAGGTGGGGTTTTATGCTGATTTTATGGATCATATGGTTGTTGTTAAGAGAAAAAGTGTTCATGCTTTGGGATAAGGATTGGGTGCTTATAAACTGCTGTGAACACCGGATTCAGAGATAGCTTGTTAAGGCCTTGTTAATAAGATGGTACATGATCTTATGAAGGAGCTGAATTAATGCATATGGGTCATCTGTAAGCAACTCAGGAGGCACCGAAATTGCTTCTTAGCAATCAGATCTGAGAGGGCGGAGGCAAATTTGAAGGAATTAAGTCTTCTAGCAGGAGTTTAAAAACCGGTTCAGCTTTGAGGTAGCAACAATCCAACTCCGAGACTCCGGAAAATGGGCTGCAATAGCATCCAAAGGGGCCGAAATTGAAGTTACAGGGCTGGTTGGTATGAATCAAGGGTCGTTATGGCTGTTCTGCAGTGTTTGAAGAGATCCTCCAGCGACCCAACTGCCCCAAAACGCTTCAAAATCAGCTAAATCAGGTCGATTTGGGCCTGGAGCAGATCGATTTGGTTGTGGGTCATAGCTAGATGGTGAATCGATGCCAAAACCAGAGCCACAGAGGCCGAACATGTCTATCTTGGTTTGCTTATCTGCTGTTTTTTCTGCTTCCTGTCATTCTATTGGGTTTTGGTTCTTATTTGTTGTTTATATTTAGAATTGCCAATTTGTTGCTTTGAGCACAATTGCTAGCAAGCTAAAAGAAATTAGAAAGCTAGGTAACCATAGATGGGATTGTGATGCACCTTGGTTTAAGGAAGAAGTAACCAATAGAGGAAGTTCCAGCATGAAGGTAACGACGGAATAATAACAAATTGTAAGAAATTCTATTAATGGTTGCATTTAACTAAGATATTATGTAATTTAAATCTAGTAAATCAAAGGTATCTAAGATAATTATACGGGCTTGCTCCTGGAGATGGGGCTTGCCTGGGAGCTGCTTGACGGAAGTTCCAGGCAGTTGCGGTCAGGGGACCCCATGGATTTCTAAGCAGGAAAAGCGTAAGTTGGAGGCGCCAGTTTGAGTGCGCAATTAATTCATTAGCTAAGAAGTGGAACTTTAATATTAAAACCTTGAAACCATATCTAAGGAAGCTTAACTAAATAATATGGTGAAGTGAGTACTGCATCGACCTTATAGGGATATGGTTTGAGCACGCTGCATCAACATTTGAGTTGTCATCAGGGTTTCCATCACCGATCTAGCTACTTCGGCATGGTTAGGTTGTATGGGCAACCTCGACAAGGGCTAAGAGTGTGATCTAGGCACATTTATAGTAAATTCTCTAATGAACACACATGTTATGGTCTTTGAATTGTTCCACTGTTGTTCTTGATATTATGTATGTACTTGGAACCTCCGGGGTCGGACTTCCAGGTTCGGTGGCCTGGGTAGTTCCGGCATTCTCATGTCATCTGTGTTCTTTGTATCTATGCTCTGTGACACCGGGCGTGGCTTCCTCATGGGCGAGCTTCCGGTGAGGTTGTGGGTCAACTCCCTGTGACTCCATGGTAAGAGGTCCTCCGGCCGCCGGGCGACCGGGAAGGGAATGCGATCTTGCAGGTTCACCCCACCAACTCATAGCCAACGGGCTCGGAATGTGAGTGGCCGGGCATCTCTCGCTAAGGGGCCTGCTTGAGGGTCGGCCGAGCTTCCCATTGTCCCGGAGCTTTGTTATGTTGTTTTGGTACTTTGGCTTTGTGTTCTTGCTCTGGACTCTTATGATATTTCTTTTGTTGTCATTGTCTAGCACTGCACCATAGTCTCTTGTATATTTGGAATTGTCTATGTTCTTGTTATCCAAGATGCCCGAGTGTTTCCATGTACGCAGTAGCAGCTACGGGATCCCCACTTAGTCACGAGGACTAACCCCAGTGAGTGCATGTGCAGTGAACCCGCAAGGTGGCGGCCAAGTTGATGGTGGCAATGTGGCCGGGAATCGTGCTTGAATTCTAGAGCTAGCAGTTTCTGTTGAATTGCTCAGTGCTATTGTGCATGTATATTATAACACATTGTAAATATTGAGATGCTTATTTGCTCATCTTGAGATTGTAATAATGTTGAATGCATGAGCAATGTTGTCTGTTGAGCATAAACTGTGGATTTAATTTGCAAAGGAAGATTTAATTCTTCACCTAAATTCACCTGTGCATAAATCTAGTTGTAAGTCAGACAAGATCCCGAAGTTGCAGGGAGGGTCAACTCCTTCAGCTCGGGCTATCACAATTGGTATCAGAGCCAAGTTGGATCTTAGTGGGAGTTGAGAATGGTTCATGCTCTTGAAGTGGGTTGTTAATGTTTCCATTGTCTATGTGCAGACTAGTAAGAGATCATGGATGCTGGTGGTGCTAGTAGTGCAGGGGGAGACGGAGCCGATGGAGCTCCAGATGTAACTAGTATCCTGCAAGCTATTCAGCAAGCCTTGCACCAGAGTGCATCGCAGTGAAGAGTGAGGCTGAGAAAGCCATTGATAAGGTGTTAAAGGACACCCAAAAGAGAAGTGTTCACGGTGAGAACACAACAGGGATGATGTCGATGCCCGGCCCGTGGGGTAGAGTTTTATTTTGATCTAATCAAAGCCACGAGGATTACGCGGAAGGCTTTGCTTGCTCGTGCAATGTTAGGAGGCTTTGCAAGAGTTTGGTGGGAGACATGCCTGATTGATCAGGGGAAGACTCCAGTACAGCATGCTACATGGGCTGATTTTAAGACCGCTTTTGAGGGTCATTTCACACCTCCAGGGTATAAGGTTGAGAAGATGAACGAGTTCTTCGATTGTGTACAGACCGCACAAAGAGTGCATTATAATGAGAGGTTTAGAAGGTTGCAGCCTCATTGTCCTGTTATGGATAAAGTCAAGTTGTGTTCTAGATTTGTGAAGGGCCTTCATGTGGATATCAAGAGTACGATGTCAGGAGTTGCTTATAAGGACCTTGAGGAGGTTGTTGGATTGCCAAAAGCCGAGAAACCGATTTGGCAGAGAAAGTCGCATTAGAAACCCAAAGAAAGAGACAGTGCACCTTCCTCTTGGCCAGTTGAGAGCTCGTATGGCCGAAGACGATCATTTAGAGGGGAGCCATCTGCTAGTCCATCCGCGGGAAGTTCAGAGCAACAATATGAGGAATCGGGCAAGTAGTAGCCAAATTGAAGGTAGTAAGTTACCCCCACGGCTCACCGACGAGGAAAGGCGCCCGGTGCTTTGAAGAGGGGCTTCCGTTGTAGGGCAACAGCCACACAAGAAACAATTGCCCAAGATTTGGCAAGATTGAGGGACGTAGCTCCCTCAATGCCCATGGATTCACAAATGCCAGATAGAAGTGCCATGGGACTTAACGATCCAATCGATATCCAAATGCGGTAGAGGCAGAGGCCGTGGAGAATCTCGATCGAATCAAAGAGAGCCAACTGAGAGGAAAGATGGGGTACCGGATGATAGAATCATTGGCCAAGGCGTGGGGGTGGTGAAGCTTAGAGTCGCCGCAGATGATGGATCTTCCGCAACACCAAATGGTTGTGCGCCCGCCGAAGCTCCCACGTGATGGAGCTCTCAAGGAGCTTCAGAGTGTGCATTCCGGTAAGGTTCAAGATGGTTTTGCTTTTGTTTCATTGTTGTAGCATGTGTATCTTGCTTTAGATTCTGGTGCAAATTGTATTAGATAAGCATGATGACTCCTAGGATCGACCCATGAGGACATGGGTTGAATTTTAGAAGGGGAGATTGTAACGGTCCTAGGCCCTAAGACTGCAGCATTGGTACTGCACATAAAGCATATATCTAATAGATTGGGATATATGCATTGGGATATATGCATGGCATATATCTAATATCCACATAAGCAAAGCCACATAAGCAAAACTATAAAAAGGGAAAAATTGTAGAAGAGGGCTTTTGTTGGTGGTACGTGAGGTTTCTTTTGCAAGAGAGGAGCTCCAAGAAGGGATTTGAGTTGCAGAGCAGCCGGAGGAGGCTATCTGGAGGCAAGAGCTTGCGTAGACGGCATCAAATCTTCCTTTCCAGGTGGGGTTTTATGCTGATTTTATGGATCATATGGTTGTTGTTAAGAGAAAAAGTGTTCATGCTTTGGGATAAGGATTGGGTGCTTATAAACTGCTGTGAACACCGGATTCAGAGATAGCTTGTTAAGGCCTTGTTAATAAGATGGTACATGATCTTATGAAGGAGCTGAATTAATGCATATGGGTCATCTGTAAGCAACTCAGGAGGCACCGAAATTGCTTCTTAGCAATCAGATCTGAGAGGGCGGAGGCAAATTTGAAGGAATTAAGTCTTCTAGCAGGAGTTTAAAAACCGGTTCAGCTTTGAGGTAGCAACAATCCAACTCCGAGACTCCGGAAAATGGGCTGCAATAGCATCCAAAGGGGCCGAAATTGAAGTTACAGGGCTGGTTGGTATGAATCAAGGGTCGTTATGGCTGTTCTGCAGTGTTTGAAGAGATCCTCCAGCGACCCAACTGCCCCAAAACGCTTCAAAATCAGCTAAATCTGGTCGATTTGGGCCTGGAGCAGATCGATTTGGTTGTGGGTCATAGCTAGATGGTGAATCGATGCCAAAACCAGAGCCACAGAGGCCGAACATGTCTATCTTGGTTTGCTTATCTGCTGTTTTTTCTGCTTCCTGTCATTCTATTGGGTTTTGGTTCTTATTTGTTGTTTATATTTAGAATTGCCAATTTGTTGCTTTGAGCACAATTGCTAGCAAGCTAAAAGAAATTAGAAAGCTAGGTAACCATAGATGGGATTGTGATGCACCTTGGTTTAAGGAAGAAGTAACCAATAGAGGAAGTTCCAGCATGAAGGTAACGACGGAATAATAACAAATTGTAAGAAATTCTATTAATGGTTGCATTTAACTAAGATATTATGTAATTTAAATCTAGTAAATCAAAGGTATCTAAGATAATTATACTGGCTTGCTCCTGGAGATGGGGGCTTGCCGGGAGCTGCTTGCGGAAGTTCAGGCGATTTGCGGTCGAGGGACCCCATGGATTTCTAAGCAGGAAAAGCGTAAGTTGGAGGCGCCAGTTTGAGTGCTAATTAATTCATTAGCTAAGAAGTGGAACTTTAATATTAAAACCTTGAAACCATATCTAAGGAAGCTTAACTAAATAATATGGTGAAGTGAGTCTTGCATCGACCTTATAGGGATATGGTTTGAGCACTATTTGCATCAACATTTGAGTTGTCATCGGGGTTTCCATCACCGATCTAGCTACTTGGCATGGTTAGGTTGTATGGGCAACCCTCGACAAAGGGCTAAGAGTGTGATCTAGGCACATTTATAGTAAATTCTCTAATGAACACACATGTTATGGTCTTTGAATTGTTCCAATTGTTGTTCTTGATATTATGTATGTACTTGGAACCTCCTCGGCCGGACTTCGAGGTTCGATTGGCCTGGGTAGTTAGGCATTCTCATGTCATCCGTGTTCTTTGTATCTATGCTTTCTGTGACTGGGCGTGGCTTCCTCATGGGCGTAGCTTCCGGTGAGGTTGTGCACGTCAACTCCCGTGACTCCATGGTAAGAGGTCCTCCGCCGGGCGTGGGTCGGGAAGGGTATCGATACGAGGTTCACCCACCAACTCGCCAAGCGGGGCTCTCGGAATGAGGTGGCCCAGGGCATTTCTCTGCTAACGAGGGCCTGCTTGTAGGGTTTTGAGCTTCCCATTGTCGGGAGCTTTGTTATGTTGTTTTGGTACTTTGGCTTTTGTGTTCTTGCTCGGACTCTTATGATATTTCTTTTGTTGTCATTGTCTAGCACCGCACCATAGTCTCTTGTATATTTGGAATTGTCTATGTTCTTGTTATCCAAGATGCCCGAGTGTTTCCATATGCAGCGATGCGCCTACTGGGATCCCCACTTAGTCCACGAGGACTAACCCGGTGAGTGCATGTGCAAAGTGAACCCCGCAAGGTGGCGGCCAAGTTGATGGTGGCAATGTGGCCGGGAATCGTGCTTGAATTCTAGAGCTAGCAGTTTCTGTTGAATTGCTCAGTGCTATTGTGCATGTATATTATAACACATTGTAAATATTGAGATGCTTATTTGCTCATCTTGAGATTGTAATAATGTTGAATGCATGAGCAATGTTGTCTGTTGAGCATAAACTGTGGATTTAATTTGCAAAGGAAGATTTAATTCTTCACCTAAATTCACCTGTGCATAAATCTAGTTGTAAGTCAGACAAGATCCCGAGTTGCCCGGAGGGTCAACTCGGCAGGCTCGTCACAGTTAACTAGTATCTTAATTAGAATTGCTAAAAAAATATTAGACCATTATTCATGGATCCACTTGGCTAGACCCAATTGGGTGAGCTAAAACCAAGATTGCAACCATGAAGAAAGGATCCTAGAATTACAGCAATATAATAAAGCATCAAACACCAGGAAATAGAATCTCTACCTTGTTCAAGCAATTATCCAAAAAGTAGTTTATTGTGGTTCCTGTAAATAATCGAATAGTTTATGGTTGAGAAATCTGTCAAAACGACAATTTTTATGAGTACTATCACAAATGATACTGGTATTCACTAGACATAGCAATAACAAGGTTGAGCTATCTCACCTATGGTTACAGCCAAATTTGTTGATATAACTTCCAAAAAAAAAACAGGGAGCATTGCATGGCCATGTTCTCAACTCCCAAAGATAAGCCACCAACCATGGCAATTGCAACAGGACCATTGTCCTCATTTTCAAGTGTCGTTTTATGCGTTGTTTTCCAATATAATACATATTTTCATGTGATATCTTTCCAATATAACACTAGGTTAAAAGACATGGTCTTAAAAAAAACTATGAGTTGAAAAGTTGAAAATAAGCATTGGTTTTTACAGTAACATTTAAAATCACTTATTGTTTTCAGCATTGTAACTTTTATACAATTTTCATCAGTTTGAAATCCTTTTTGCATCAGTGTAAAGTTTACACAATTTTCATCAGTTTCGAATCCTTTTGCATCATTCCAAATCCTTTTGCATCAGTTGTAAATTCGGGATTATATGCAACCCATTTGTATAGGATTCTAGAAAGGAGACAATTGAAGCCAATTTTTTAGAAGCGTGCCACAAGAAATGAAGCTGGGTGCCAGCTTTTTGTGCAAAGAGCAAATTCATCATCCCCGTCCTGGACCTTGAAACCCATTCATCATCTCATTGTTTTCAAACTGATCATTGTCAACAACAAAGTCAACATCTTTGTCTTGGACATTTATATTCTCTGCCTCCAACTTCTAGTTGGGGCATATGAACAACGCCATCTGCGCAGGCATTCTTCATGGCAGATAAAGAAGATAATTTTTGCCTCTAAAGCATTTTGTTTGCCATCTTCTTGGCTTATCATTTTGTCTATAGATTCAAAGAGAGAATACATGGCTGCCATCTCCTGCTCCAGCCTTTTGTCGAGGAAAGTCAGACCCCTATCTACTCGAAAATCTCATGCACAAAACCTCTCACTATCGGAATCAAACCCAATGAAGCTGAGATCGCCTTCTTGAAGCCATCTATCAAAAATATGAAGATGATTCTAATCACTAGCAGCCTTAACAAGTAAGATAAAACATTTGAAGGCCCGAACTTGATCAGTTTTTGCAGTCTGTGGCTCATTTATGAGCTGATTGTCTTCATTGCTGCAGAACGATATTATGCAGAGGCTGCAATCGACGAAATTGATCCTCTTGGTTTAATTTGCCACAGATTGTTCAGGGTTCGTGCACAAACGGTTCATCTATCAAGGACCTTTCTAAACTTGGTCGAAATATGCAGAGTGTCCTCATTGTTGATGATAATCCTTGCTCTTTATGTCTTTCATGCTCAATCCTTCCAATGGCCTGCAAATCAGTCCGTTTTATTCTGATGACAGGGACGAAGATCGAGAACTATTCTACCTTTCTCAGCTTCTATGTAGTGCTGCAGTGTGTAATGATATTATTAATACCATATGGAATAACTCGGCGAGCATTTAGAGCTTTGCAAATGGAGGATTTGGCTTCTAGCTAGTAGCACATTTTACAGAAGGCTTATTAGAAACTGACCCACTTGGTTTTGATCCTTAACCCCACAAATGGACTTATTTGACAATATGGGCCATCGCCATCGCCATAGCCATAGCCAAGAGAGCTTCCCATGGAAAAACATGCACGCAAAGGCCGAGCAGGGCAAATCGAAGACAGAGTATGAGCATTGCCATGGGAAAACCTGAGCACCAAGGCATAACCTGAGCTCTGTAAATCGAGCTCTGTAAACCAAGGCATAACCTGAGCTCTGTAAATCGAGCCTTAGTTGCTGAATTCGACCTTGCCTCCATATTCCGGCCAAGCCATGCTAGCTGTTGTTCCTAGAGATAGGCATGTTCTAGCCTGGAGCCACCAGAAGATCCAAAACCCCACTGTCAGTCCGACCTCTGGAGCAATCGATTAGTGTAATTCAAAACCTTGTTCTCCAGAATCCGACACCTATCTGTAGAGGGCAAATCGAATGAGCGGGGGGCGGCTTTGCGGGCGAGGGGCGGATTGCTTGGGGGCAAGAGAAAGCAATGCCACTTCTTTTCTTAATTCTCAATTTTTTTTTTTACGATGGCGCCACACCTAAAAGCATTTAGTTTTTATTTTATTTTTTTTATAGGCACGCGTGTCGTGCCACACTTCCGAGGGGCAGAAATATTAGCTTCAAGCAGAAATTGAAGCTGGCTTATACATGTATTGATAACATGCAAGTTTTCTACCCAACATATGCCGAGCAACACTTGGCATTGTTACTATCCTTAGATATTTATAATAAAATATTACATCACACTTTTCTCATTGCGATTAAACTATTTACAGACTTCCAACTTATGCCCAAAGAATCTTTGGGGCTGGCGCGTTAGTCATACCATATAGAAATACGAAACTTCGGTTGGGATGTTTTATAAGCTCAGGTACCAACGTGGAACACACTCAGAAATCGAACATGCCATTCAGTAGCTTTTAAGATCTATATTGTACGTAAACGACGTCTGGTTCTGTGATCAAGCAAATAATTATCACAAACTTACGCAGGCATATCATTCTTGCATACCTAGGGTGGTCTTGGTGGCGGTGCTTAAAGGCATCTATTTCTTTATGCCTCCATGCAAGATGGTACGCAGGCAAATCAACGGCTGAGATGCAACCCAACGAGAGGTGGAACGTCCCAAGCGTTTAGAAGGCGAGGAGGCAAAACCATCCGGCTATGGCGGGCACCATGTGGGTGGATGCAACGGCCATTCGGAAATTTGTGAAAGACGAGGAAGCATTTGGCAGAGTAGCAAGAGAATGGTTCGAGGCCGCCGACACCGACTGCGACGGACTTATATCCGAACCAGAGCTCAGAGGCTGGCTCGAAAGTTTTGATTTTATTGAATCGGATCAGGGGGTTCCCCTCCACAAAACTAAAACGGAATTGGATGAAATCTACAAGGCTGCATTCCAGCGTTTCGACTCCGACCGCAATGGCCTTGTTGATCTGCATGAATTTATATCGGAATTGAGATCCCTCATCCTTGCCATAGCTGATGGCTTTGGTGGTGTGGCCATGCATATGCTTGTTCCTGGTCGTGATTCCCTCTTTGGAACCTTGCAACGCCATGCTGCCATTTTTTCCTCTCCTTAAGAACAACCCAGGTTTTTTTTTCTGGTGCCTATCTTGTATATTTCAGTTTTTTGTTTCCTAAGATGGACACGGTTCTGGAATATATCGCTCAAATTCTGAGTATCAGTTGCCTTTGCTCTTAATGCCCTCTTTTCTAATCTAAAATTCCACTATATATAAAGCATGATAACTATATATAAAGCATGATAAAGATAAGACTCATAATATAATAAACTGTGTCAAAGCATAACGTAGACTGTAAATCAGCCAGGCTTTATGCAAATGAACGTGTGCAAATGAATGTATGTCTCCTTTCCTAAAAGGACTCTTGTTCGTATACTAACAGAGATCCTTAAAATAAACTGCCAGATATATTTCACACACTAAACGAATGAAACGCTTGAAAGCATAACATAGACTGTAAATCAGTCAAGTTTTATGCAAATAGATGCATCTCTCTTTTCCTAGAATGACTCTTGTTCATATATTAACAGAGATCCTTAAAATAAACTGCCAGATACTTATATCTCAACACATTAAACAAATGAAACGCTTGAATATAAGATAAAAAAATATATAACTCAATTCAGTCTTACATCTTTAAAAAGTTATTGAAAATGCTAACACGAAAAGTGACATCCACATGGACTTCAAATCACAAACTACAGCTACCTTCAGTCTAAAATCCCAAAATGAATGAATAGGGTTCAAAACAGCAAGAATAACGAGTACACAGCTGCCATAGCCAATTTCAAAAAATCAAATCCCGTGTAAGAGGCACTAGATGTAGGAGTAGTTCCACCTTGTTGAGAAGCCTGGGGTGCTTGAGAAACAGGGACAGCAGAAGGACCCATAACAGGGGCAGTTGGTTCTCCAACAGGAGCTTCCTTTGGAGCTAAAGATGGTGCAATAGCAGCTGCAGGAGAAAGAGCTGGAGGTGCAGCTATAGGAGATGGAGCTCCAGTAGGTGCGCCTGCGGCTCCAACTACGGTAAAAATCTCAGATGGAAGCAAAACCCTGTTGATAGAATAAGCAATAACTGGAGGATGATCAACTATAGTAGCCTGAACAGTAGCCTTATCTACTCCTGTATCAAAAGTCACAGATGATAGACTAGTTTGCGCCTGGGTCGCAAATTCGCTTTGTTGCTGAGAAGTAGGAGAGCCTCTGGAAATATCCAAAACATATTTTCCAGTTCCAGCACTTTGTGTTGCTACTGTAGAAATAGGCCCTACTGCAGAAACCAAAGAAGCCATGGTGTAGTAATTAGGTATTGCATGATACTGCAAGAGGGCAAGGGTTTGTGCTTTGCTCAAAGAATTTAAAACCTTTGAAGGTAGAGCATTAAATGCAGAATCTGGAGGGACAAGAAGAGTTACAGCAGATAATGAGGCAAGAGATTGGGCCACTCCTGTGCTGTTGATAAGCCCTAAAAAGACTCCAAAATTGCCAGCATTTTGCAAAGTTGCAGTTAAATTTGCAATGCCTGTAGCTGCCCCTCCCTGACTGCCTATATCTTGTGGAATTAGGACACTATCGATCTGCAAGAAACTTATATCATATGGAAACTGAGTAATGTTGCTGATCACAGCGGCGCTGTAGTTGGCGCCCCGAACCGGAACACCTAGATGAATGGCACCCGTTCTTGCAACTGTTACATTTATGAACCCTAAATTTCCAGAAGCTCTTCCAGTGGCTTGGTAAAGGGTTGCAAGAAGCACACCTCCAGGATTTGTAATGCTTCTCAGCTCTTGCATATCCAAGTACATTAACAAACAATGGTACCTCAGAATGTCAGCCAGTCTTGCTGTGTTATTTGCAGAAGATCTAACAACAGGATCTAATGCAACATTATCTGGAACTAGCACAGTAATGGATGACCTTTGTGCTATCTGCTCTGCGACACCTGTCTCCTTTAATAGCGTGTTAAATGTTGAAAGAGTTGGAAATTTCAATAACACTGCACTTGGATCTACTGTCATTAATGCAGGCATGTGCAAGAATGATAGCTGTAGTAAAGCCAAGATGATATTCGCTGCCATAGCCGAAAAGCTCTATTATTATCAGCAAAGATCAAATTTTACTCAGGCAGAAAATAAAACCGCATAGCAAAGTTATCAAGAAACGTAACTAAGAGTAGCTAGGAGTTGCATATAAAAGTTAGAACAAAACAAAAGGACTTTCAAGACAATAAAATATGAACAGATTTCAAAAATCGGACATAAAAGCTTTACAGACAATAAAAAAAAATCGGACATAAAACTTTACAGAAGGACTTAAAAAATCATGCAGAAACCACCAAGAAGGACGTCCTGAATACAAACGGACTAAGGCATAAAGATATCAAGAAGTTGGGGTGGAACTGACAGACTTTTTTTAGTAAAGACTAGCAAATGGTCAAAAATTACTTACCTGAACTCACCAGAATTCCTAAGAACTCACCTGAATCAGAGCAGCCAAATCTTTGTTAGATGAAAACGTTGGAAGAATTTGACCTACAAGCGGGCAGCAAGCGGCTGATGCGTTGAGCGGGAGTCGGTGGAGAAATGCATGGCCTCCTCTTTCCCTTCTGCATGAATTGAAAGGGAGTTTCATTCAACGTGGAACTTTCTATTATGGTATATATATCCAATACGTTTTGACTACTATAAGATATAGATGTGGTTAAATCTTCTGAAAATTCGCAGCATTTTGGTAAGTTACAACCGCTTTGTTCCCTATCAAATATGCTAGGCTGCGCATTTGGGGCTAATAATTTTTGCCTAAAGGAAGGGATGGCGATATTTCTCACTAGTAATGGTGAGCTTTCTTGGCGCGGCATAAGTTAAGAACTTGTTTGGACGGAAACCTTCAATTCATACTTCTTTTCATAAATCTAATATAATGGAAACTAATCCCAAAGCATACTGGCGACGTTCAACAGCGGTTTTTTTTTCTTTATTTTCCTACACATTTTCCTTTTTCCTTTTCCCCTTTTCTCATTTTCCCTGTACAATTTCTTTTTTCCTTCTCCCTTTTTTCTTTTTTTAACCCCCTTCAGTAACGGCTCGGGATACATTTAATCACCTTCGGTTCATACGTTTTGGGGATCCCGGAGGTAAAAATCCCGCCTTCGGGGATCCGGACCCTCCCAATGGGATCCAATTTCTTGGGGGACCCCATTTGGAGGACCGTTTGGAACTATGGGTTGCGAGGGGACCCAGTAAAAATCCGCTTAGGGATCGGACCATTTAATAGTAGGAAACCCCCTATCCCATCCCTTGATTGTTTGGTTGAGAAAACCCCATCCCTCAGGGATCATCCCCGGACGATCCCGACCGCCGGGATCCCCCGGAGGTGGCCAATCCGGGGAATGTTATTGGCCATTGTTATCGACCTCCGGGACCCTCGAACCCTAGGAGGTGGATCCCCTCCTCGGGATCATCCCAGGAGTGGTTGTTAATGGCGGACGTTATCCGCCTCGGTGATCCAGCCCTCAGGGATCCCGGCCTCGGGAGGTGGATTATCTCCTCGTGGATCACCCGCCATGGTCGTAGCTGGCGGATGTTATTCGTGATCCCGCCCTTTGGTATCCATGTGCCTCGGGGCGTGGATCCCCTCCTTCGAGATCACCCCAACGTGGGCACTAACAAATGGGACGTTATCCACCTCGGTGATCCTCGCTCTCTGAGTGATCCCCGGACAATGGGATCGGATCCCCTCCCGGGTGGCATTTAATGGCGACGTTATCGGGATCGGGCCGCTCGGGCCGTGGATTGGATTGGGATGATGCTTAATCCTAAAACCGTATACTCCCATTTGGGGGGGCGTGTACTCCCCAAATGGCACCAAAATAACAAAATGGCACCTTAAGGATGCCATGGCATTTGCATCCGCCTAGCAAAAAAAGGGTGCGGCGGATGCAAATGGTGCCATTTACATCCTCAAGATGTCATTTGAGGGTATACCGCCCCCATGGCACTCCCTCGGCATCCCCATATTTGCCCCTCCTGGCACCCCCAAATGGCGCCATTTGAAGGGTATACTTGCGCCCGGGCACCCGGATGGCACCATGGAGCCATTTGAGGGCTCCAATGTCACCCCAAATGGCTCCATAGCCATTTAGGGGTATACCTACCCCCTCGACAACCCCCAAATGGCCATTTGGGTGGTATACCCCCCGCAAAATACCCAAGTAAAGAAGGCTTTTTAGAGGACTTACGGGTATATTGGTCACCATTTTTGGTGAAAAAAACTATGGGCGACTGGAGTATATGGATCTTGTAATAATATTGCAGCGCCTCAAAAAGAAGCGCCCAAAAAACCCTATGCAAACAGCTAATGTACCTGAAAATAAATGATTGCAAAAAGCAGCTTAGAAGTCGCCGACATATCGAAGACCCCCGATCCACTTATTGAAGGATCTATACAAGCAACAAGATTAAAATTGAAGCGGAGTGTTCGCTAGAACTCCCGTTTCAAAGATTCCCTTAAAAAAGAGACCATGCTTAAAATTAGCCTTTTTTGGATAAACTTGAGGATTTCAAAAGGTTAAGTTTTTTTTTTCACCCATTTTGGCCCCTATTAAGTGACAAGGTTGTTTTTTGCAAAGAAACACCCTTGAAAATGGCACAATTTAGACATGAATACATAATCTCTAAAAGTGAGATATCAAAAACATCAAAATAGAGAAGAAAAATAATAATTATTTCTTTAAATTTTTCAAATTATATCAATTTGGCACCCTCAAAATTTGGTGTGTATCGAACAATACACTCGTCAGACGTCGCAACTGGGTATCTATCCTAAGTCTCCACATTTAGTTATTCCATCAAACATGTTTGACGTTCTATTGGCTGAATAAAAAACAAGAAGATAAGCAAGTAGATAATTGAACATTAGGACATATCAAGCGAAAAACTTTTCAAAACAAAATTGTATTTCCGGAATACACTTTTGCTTTTCTAGAAAACAAGCGTGTATTCCGGAATACACTTTGAACACAGAAAGCAAAAGTGTATTCGGAATACACTTTAGCTTCCTAGAAAAACAAACGTGTATTCGTAGAATACACTTTGGATCTTCGACCAAGAAAAAAATCAGTATTCTCGGAATACACTTTTGCTTTCCCGAAAGCAAACGTGTACAATCGGAACACAACTTTGTTTTATAAGAAATCATCGTGCATGGATTTTAGAAGTCGTGTGCAAAAATTGTAAGTACATGACCACTCGGTCACCTCATTGACATGTCTTTTTCCACACTCATTGCCATATCCAAGCCACCTCGTTGTCGTCATATAAATGCCACCTTACTACCAAAAAGAAAAATGTTGGCACTAATATTTGTCTAGACAAATTTCTTGTTTAATCAAGAAGCTCGTTGATATTAAATACTATCCCTCATCGACCAAATGCATTTCAACTATGTTCACATTGATATTAAATACTCTCCTATATAACCAAATGTGTTTCAACCATGTTCACAATGTTCGGGATTGTTCCAATGTTGGTTTAACCAAATGGTTATATGCATTTGGACATATATTCTTCGTTATTCCAATGTCTAAACTAATTGTTATTTCGAAATACATCGCATTCATCCGGGATTGACTCAATTACTAGTCATTGTTTTACTGTGATCTTCAAAACTTCATGCCTTAGGGTTTATATGCCTTATTTTGTATGCCAACACATTTGTTTAAATTAATGGGTCATATCTTACATATCTTGAAAACTCTAAAATAGAGTTATTCTTTAATCTTCAATTGAGACAGTAGATGGATTGGTGAGCCACGCCCAGCTCTGTCAATCTTGCCAAATGGGAGTCATTGAGGATGAATCTCATACCCTTCAAAGTTGCCCAAACATATGATCAAATCCGGACGCTTATGCCGAAGTTGGTCGGGCCCGGCCCCCGCTACATGTGACATTGAGCACGGCATCCGCATCGGATGCTAGGATCATAGGAGGTCATGGACATGCGAGATCAGCTATGTCACCGGGCACGACTTGACATGTACATACACATTTATTTCATGATGATGTATACTTATGCGGTTTTGACAAAGATTCTTATTATCGCCACGGTTTTTTCCTCGAAAACCCTTCGGGTGGGGTTTTAACCCTGGGACAAGAATAAGTTTGTTTGCGCTCTTCCGGGTCCCATAGGCCGATTGGTCTCAGTGGACGATAAAAAAACTATTCTATTCTATTCTATTCTATTTAATTAACATTAAACAATAGCAAAGACTACGTTGCACATATAACACAAAGAAAGGGACAAAAATAACTTTGAAAACCATTCCATTGTACAGACCTAAAAGTAGCAGAAAAATATCCGCCACCGCAGCCCTTTATTAGAAGTAATAACTTCAGATCCAAAGACAAGCGTAGAAAGGCAGTCCACTGATCAAGATTGATTGCTCTGTATTCCTTTTGTAACAAGTATAGAACCAAGGGAAGCAACAAAGGTAAAAATGTACATTCATTCAGAGCTTTTGTTCATATACGCTGAATAAACAATGTACTTTGAAGCTTGCCAAACAACGGTTGTAGGACCATATGAGAACACAACCACATGTGCTTGAATCTCAAGTAAGCATGGGGATAAAAGAAGGGAAAGCCCATCATGGATGAGACCAAAAGAAAGACATTAGAAGTGCCCCAACACAAAATGACAACATTGCACCTCTAGCTGTAGTGCAGAAACAGCCTTCTTTAGCTTGTCCAGGCTATCCACTCTCAACAACCTGAGCCCCTTCCTCCATTCTTCCTGGCAGATTTGAGCATATCTTAGTCATCATATATTTTGAAGATCAAACTTAACGTTCAATAAACAAGATACTTGCATGAAACTAACCAAAGTGAAATAGCCTCTTTTGCGTAACTTGTTCATGCTCGAAACTTGTTCATGCTCGGAAAGTTCTTGAGAAACTTGTTCATGCTCGTAAAGTTGCCCAAAGTTGCTTCACGCATTTTTTTTGCCGAAATTTTCTCACGCTTTGTACTTAGAATGACACAAATATAATGTGAATGACATTGATTCCTAGACAGAACAGCTCAAGGCCACTTTTCAAGCAACCCTTGATGAGAATGATCAATTCACGGCAGATCAGAAAGCTCCACGGGGAAGAATACCAAGAATTTTAGACTTTCAAAAACAATCTAGATAGCTATATATATATTCTACACGAAGAAGATAAGAAAACTTTGAATAAAATGCGTCTGTTGTAAAAAGAAGCTAAAGCCAAAATTAGGGCTAAAAGGTAACCACACTATAGAAAGATTTCCAAGAGCAAAACATGCTACAGGCTCAAGATTCTTTGCTTTGCCACTTAAAAGTATAATCTTCAAGTTCTCCACACTAAGAGATCAAGAGGAAGGACATTTTATCCCGTGAGACAAAAACACTTAAAGGATCTGATCCACGACTCATCAAAAGATGGCGAGTTCATTGCTAGTCCGGAATGGAAGTTGAAATGAATGGAATTTGTGGAGATATCTGGCCCGCTTAGCCGCAAAGTGATTTCTTCCGAAAAAATACAAAAGCAAGAGCTTACCTAGAAGCTCTATGTTTGTATCCACTCTGCAAAATCGCCCGACAAAATCGGCCAAAGATAAATCGCCAAAGATAATCCCCAAACATAATTTCGAAAGCAAGATAAATCGCCCAAAGATAATTTCGAGCCAAAACCCAAGACTATTTGGTGGAAAACAATTTGGATAACCCCACAAAGAGATGATGTAGCCAGTGATTGTCTCTCTTGTAGCACAAACCTAAATACAATGCGTATGTAAACTAAAATGCCGGTAGCTAACTCCCCGGAAGAAAATCGCCCAAGAAAACCAAAGCGCCGGGTTTCTTGAAAACCAAATGCTATTCCGGAATACAAAGTGTATTCCAGAATAAGATTTCCTCTTTCTTTTAGAACCAATATCCTGTATCCCTGGTCCCCACAAAACAACAAAAAAAAAAATTATTTATGCCACGGTCCTGTATCCCCACAAAACAAAAGAAAAAAATCCCAAGGTTGTTGGTTTGTTTTTTCCTTTCGCTAATCCCTTCATTATTTAGAATTATGTTCATGTTTCAATTGAAACAAAAAATTTGCAAGGTCATTGAAAATTAGGAAAACCCAAAGAAAAATAGCAAGATCAGCATTGAGTCTCAAAAAACTTGCATGTAGATGTGTATTAGGAATACACTTGGGATTTCGAGCAAAACCAAAAGTGTGATACGGAATACACTTTGACTTTCAAGAAAATAAAAGTGTATTAGGAATACACTACTTTGTTATCCTCGAATAGTAAAAGTGTATTCCGGAATACATTTTGGTACTTTAAAATATTATAGCATTAAAAAATGACTCATAAAGTACGTTTTCTGGAATACAATCTAAGCTAACAAAATGTTGCGTAGGATGTACACTTATATTAGTCGTTTTTGCAAAAAACACACTTCAGGTAAATTCGAACTGTTAGGAAAAGTGTCACTTTGACATAGTTGATTTTCTCTTTGCACAAAAAAATGAGTGATTTTGGGGGGGTCAAAATGCATTTTTATGACAAAAATAAAAAGTTTAGCCCATTTTAGCTCTTTTTTTTTAAAAGAAGGAATCTTCGAGGAATATTCCTTTTGCTCTCGTTTCAATGAAACTCTCTCGTTTCTATTGCAACTCTGTTAAGCGCCTAAAGAGATGATGTGTCGAGCAGCAACAACAAATTTTGGATTTCAAATTTTGAATTTCAAATTTGAGTGGGCAGAGGGGTTTCAAATTTGGGCAGGCTGATGGGTTTCAAATTTGCAAGGGCATTTTTAAATTTATGCCCATCTTACAAGTTCTGCCAAATGCGATTTGGCTTCCATGGCCGTTATATTTACTGGATCCCTTATTTGCTTCCCTGCTTTTTTCCCTTACTACTGTTAGCGCATTGATATTTAAGTGTAAATGAATATATAAGGAGTCCAAAGGGAAAACATGGAAGTATCAAGAGCTTGGATATAGCAAGGACCATTTGCCGAGAAAAAACAAAAGGGTAAGTCGGCAAGTGATTTGGGTAAAATACAAAGGACGAAAATATGTAAGAAGTTCAATTGCTTTGAATAACACGTAATAAAGAATAATATGTAATTAAGATTAAGAAGTCTAAAAGATTTTAAAGTTGGTATTTCTTGGCTCGTGGAGGTGGAACTCATATTAACTGTGTCAAATTGATTGTTAGCTAAGGAATTGAGTTTTTATTATGAAATAATAAAAACCATAGGTTAGGGATCGAATATCGATATTGGCATGAGATTGAATCTAGACATGTTTTAAGATTGAGATGAGTCCACAAAGGTACAAAGAGAGCCATGAGAAACTTAGGGCTCTTGAATATGGCATGAAGCATGGCTAGCCTAAAATATGTAACTGTAAGTTGTCTAAGTTGTTGCACTATATCTTATCAAGAGCCTCATAGCTAATGGATTCCATGTATAAACTGATTTAAGATGTTGCATTCATGGGGGAATGGCCGTTGTCTAATCATATAAAGAGGTTAGTATCTCTATTTGCTAAGAGAGTGCAGATGTGTTGATCTACATCAATATGACAGCTGTGCTATGATTTCTTCGACAAGTTTGAATTGTTGGCATGATCTTCATCAGTAAGCCAGGCTACTTCAACATTGGGTAAGTTGTATGGGCAACCTCAACAAAGGGAAAGAGTATGATCTAGGCATATGTTTAGTAAATATCCTAACAAACATCATTGTCATAGTAATTGCACCACTTGTCTTGTTATTTTGTTATCTCTTGGATCCTCCGGGGTCGTACTTCCAAGTATAGTGGCCTGGGTTTCTTCGGCATGACTCATGTTTCCCTGATCTATGTATTTGTGCTCTATGACAACGGGCGTTAGTTCTCCTAGCCGAGATTGCTACGTCAGTCAACTCTTGTGAACTCCCATGGTAAGAGGTCCTCTAGTGCGGGCGTGGGGCTGGGAAGGGGGTATTGATATGAGGTTCACCCCACCACCACGCTCTGAGGGCTTGGAATGTAAACGGGCCGAGGGTATCCCGCTAACAAGGCCTGTATGTAGGCTGGCTGAGCTACCCATTGTCCTGGAGCTATGTTTAGATGATGGTTTGGCATTTTGACTATGTTCTTTACTTCTGATGCTCGTGTACTATATTTCATTGGATTGTGTTGTCCTTGTCTAGCATTTTACTCACATAGGATCTTGTGTCTTTGCTTGTACTTATGTTCTTGTTACCCAAGACTTTCAAGATGTTCTATGCATGCAGATGCAGCCATGGGATCCCCATTTAGTCATGAAGACGAACCCCTTAAGTGCATGTGCAGTGAGTGAGCACAGTGATGCTTGGATTAGTAGCCGCGGTGCAGTTGGAGGTCGATATTAAGTTATTGGGAGAGCTTAAGTGTTAAACTTCTAAGTTGGATGATGTACCTTTTGAGCATGTATTGATAATATAGTTTCCTATAGATGCTATTGCATTGATAATTGATCTTTGATTATTTTTGAGTGAGAATATTCAATTCTTCGCCAACACTATCAAATTGACAAATTTTTCATATCAACCTAGATTTAGAGTTGAATTGACAAGATCTTGAGTTGCCAAGAGGGTCAACTTCGGCTACTAGAGGATGGGTTGTTTTGCGACGTTAGTTTGCGACGATATGAAACGCCCACGCCGCCAAAAATTGCGACGTTCCCATGACGTCAGACAAAATTTAAACGACATCGCAGATAGAACGCCCCCGTCGCGGTTTGGAACGCGGTCGGGTCGACGTCGCGAATGGAAAAATCGAGTATGTTCCTACGATGTTGCATAAAATTCAAAAAAAAAAAACTATAAATACAAGCTATTGAGGTGTTGGTAAGGCCTCTGGGTTTATTAGCCAAAGGTTAGGGGTTCAAGTCCACAAAAAACATTTTGGGCGACGATATATATATGCGTCTTAGCAACATATGGCGTCGCCTATAAAATGTCATAAGAACATATTTTAATACGTATTTGGGACGCCCATGACGTCACTAATACATTGCTTATCGCGACGTGGATCGCCGCTTTATGCGACGTGACGCCTTTCTCGCGAATCCACGGGCGGCGTCATTTGCGACGAGGGGGAAACATTATTAAAGCGTGTGCATGCGACGTTTGATGTTCTCGTTACGTCGCTAAGACGTCGCAAAAGACGCGTCATAACCGCCTATTCTCGTAGTATCCTCCACCGGGTCCTCACAAAAACTCTTCCTTTATCATCAAATTTCTTCCTACCATCCTCCTTAAAAACATGTGCATAAGCTTTACATTCAAATACATGCAAATGATTCACACCGGGCTTTCTTTTGTAATAAACCTCATGTGGAGTCTTTCCATCTAAAATTCGCGTCCTTGCTCCATTCAGCAAATACAAGTCACGTTGAGTCTTCGCTTCAGCCCAAAAAACGATGTACTATCTTCCATTGAGCCATTAGACGATTCACCATTTCACAAATTGCCCTATTGCGCCTTTCTACTACTCTATTTTGTTGTGGAGAGCAAGATGTTGTCAATTGTCTTTTTATGCCATTGTCTTCACAAACTTGTTCAAACTTTGTGGACAAAAATTTTCCTCCATTATCAGTCCTTAAGATGAGTATTTTCTGCCCTGTTTTATATTCCATTTACTCTTTGAAGACTTTAAAATGATATAAATCTTCGATTTTGTTTTCTAGAAAATAAACACACATTCTTCTTGAGTAATCATCCAACAATAAGAAGAAATATAGTGAATCAATCACTAATGGATTTTGTTGGCTTATAGCCATATAGATCAGCATGCACCAATTCCAATGGCTTTTGCGCTTTAAATTTAGATTCATGAGGAAACAAAGCCCTATGTTGTTTTCCAAGAACATAAGGCTCACATACCTGCTTGTCATCATGGATTTGAGGTAGACCATGCACGTTTCCTTGCTGGAACAATGTACACAAAACTTCTATAACTAATATGACCATACTTTTTATGCCAAATCTCTGATTGACTGCTGCTACCTGCTACTCTATTGGCATGATTTTGGGCAAGAAATCTCCATTTTATATAAGTTGCCTCCTCTTCTTGCACGAGCAATCACTTTTATATTTCTTACCATCTTCATGAATTCTTCACTTGGCTGAAAAATTATTGCTTCATCTTCATCAAAAAAATCTTTGAAACCCTTATGTGTTATGCAAACACCGAAAGCGAGATTCCTCTATAAATCCGATATACACGTTCGACATTCGAAATGTCACAATAGTGTCTCCGTCTCCCTTCACTCTTACATTTCCATTCCCTTCTATTGCTAGTGAGGAATTGTCTCCTAAAAGGATTGTATCTCCATCATACTTTGCTTAATTTTGAAAGGGATTCATCACCTGTTACATGAGTCAATGAGCTACTATCCAAACAAGTAATGCACCTATCATGATCAACCTCATCTACGAACATTGCAAAATCTTGTGCCCTTGAGCTTGACGATGACCCTTCTTCAAGGTAATGCGACTCCTTTTCAAGTTTCATTTTCAATATACTCTTTTTTAGAGGGCAATCATTCACCATATGGCCAACTTCATCACAACAATAGAATTTGATATTTTTATTGGAGTACGAACTCCAACGTTCACCTCTCCCTCTACCTCTATTTGTATGGCCTCTTTCATGGCCTCTTCCTCGTTGAGGTTCTCCTCGTTGAGGCAGATGGGATTGAGAAACAGTCTTGGTAGTACCGACATCTTCGTGTTGGAAATTTTCCTCGACCCCTACTCCCCCTACTTCTTGATTGGTGAAATCTCTTCTTGATTTGCTGAAATTAATCTGCTCCATTTGTTCCAGGATTTGAGATCTCAAGACTTTTTGCTATAGGGCTGCTATAAGCTCTTCGAAGCTAGGCTCATTCTCCCATGCTTGAAAAGCATCAAGAAAGTGCTCATATTCAGATGCTCCTTGATGTATGGCATTTAGGAGCTCATCCTCTTCAACTTCAACTCCGATAGAAGCTAATTTTGCATCAATTTATGTGATCTTCGCAATAAAGTCACTCACATCTTTATATTCCCTTAACTTTAGACTGTTACGCTGATTTCTTTACAATTGCTTCCTCGTATGATTCTTGGTCTCATAGATTTGTTGAAATTTGCGCCAAGCTTCACTAGCACTTTTCACTCCAAGTATGTGCCTTTGCATGGAATTGTCCACTGCAAGTTTGAGGAGCAGCAGGGTCTTTTTTTCAACTCCTCCCATTTGTCATCTTCATTTTGATCTTCACCAGCTACTACGTCCCAAACTCCACCAACATCAAGTGCCAAAGTCATCTTCTCCTTCCAAATGGAGTAGTTCTTGCATTTAAGCAAGAACGTCTCACTCATCAACACCTTTTCCAGGCTGTCTATTATGAATAACACAAGCCTCTTCTAATCAAAGCCCCAAATATGGAAACTCCTATTCTATCTTCAACATGCAAGACAATATGCATGCTACTACAACAAATCTTTCATAATTTTATGATGCAACTCTCCATAATAGAGGAATGCTTCTCTCTAGGCTCAAACACAAGTTAGGGTTAAAATCGCTCTGCTTTTCTACAAGGCAGAAAAACCTTTCCAGAATACTTCCTCTCCTACACCGAATGAAGCACACAAGGATGGAAACACCATGATCAAAATAAAAAATGTGTTGAATTTATTAGTGCTAACTATTTTTTTTTCTAGTTTTTGTGTAGACCACATATTTATCGAAGCCAGCAAGCCCTACTTCTTGCTCAAATCATCTGTGCCATGCGACTAAAGTGCAAGGGATGAGCTTATTCACCATGACGAACGTCTCTTCTGCAATAAGACATAACAAGTTTGGATTTATTTATGCAACCATCTATGATTCGGCCTAACGTACAAAGAGCTTCATTTAGATCTATTACTAAGCACACAGTTTGAATATTGCTCTGCAAAAACCCATCAAACTAGAGCCTTTCTTGACATCTTTGAAGAATATTGTCAATATATTGAAATTGAAGACTAAACTTGATCGTGAGGAGGTTAGGCTCTTGGACGTAATCCATATAGACGCAACTACAATATTTCTTAATGTTCTTGTAGAATTATTAAAAACCTTGAAAGTGAAAATTTTTATGGAAAGGGATAGTATATTAAAAATAAAAATGCATAAAACAACTATTATTTGAGAAGGCTGAGCATTTGTTGTAGGCATCAGAAGATATGAAGCAAGTCAATGTGTTATTCCATTCTCTAAAAGCTCAAAATATGAAAAATCAAGCTTTGTGCAATGCCTATTACTACATGAGTCTCTATTAATGCATGTGAGACAAAGAAAAACAATCAGCCTCATCTGTATTTAAGGGTTGATATGATTGAAAATACAAGTAGAGCGGTTTATCACTGGTTTTAGAAGTATGCCCTAGGATGATATTTTTACTGCAAGTAAACCCTTGGATAGTGAATATAATGTGCTCTGCTTCATACCTTTTCGTGCACATTACTGAAAGAAAATAATTAATCCAGTATGTTAAGCAATTGCTACCTCCAGATAACTTAATAAGTTGCCTCCTCTTCCTGAGTTCCTGCACCAAATTTATATAGGAAAGAAGAATGCACTGAATTTCTACAAAGCTATTTGCAAGTGCTTCAGTCAAAACCAACAATAGTGAGCGAGCAGTGGACCTTAGGAATGAGTCTATTGCCAAAAAGAATCTGCTTTCTTCACATGAATCTGCTCTCCTAATTTCAAATTTGTACCTACAATGAATAAGAAAAACAGAGTTGCAGACTTCACAAACATGCATTGCAAATTGTTTTTTTTCAGGTACTTGCAGATTTCACATCTAATAGATTTCACAACTATTAGAATAATTGGGTCTATTCAGACCCACCGTTAAGTTAGGTTTAATTAGAGTTTTTAACTACGACCTACTTCACACCAACATTTAAGTTAGCGTTTAGTAGTTACAGGCTGTAAATGTTTTTTTTAACTAAAAACACTAACGGAATATTCCTTCACACCCGAAATCATGGTTAGTATATCGTTAACAGAGTTTTAACTGGACGTAAAAAATGGACGGAAAGTTAAAGTGACCTATACAAGGTCACAATAGCCGCAGTTAGCGATGGCGATGACTGCGGGGCCCGAAAGAGGGCCGAGCAACCCATGGACAGAGTCGTGGAGGGCATCGGAATGTGCATGAGAATGAAGGTGCGTTATAACCTAGATAGAAAATGAGAATACAATTGAAAGATTGAAGATTAAAAGTGACTCAGGTTCAGTAGGGTTATCCCTTCTTCTTGACTCTGTGATTGGCGGTTTAAACCTGGAGCTAGGCACGGCAGATTGTCCAAAGGTAAGCAAAGACATGACTGGTATGAGAAACAACCTTTGGATGAAAAGCTATATCCCCTTCTTTGGTTGTTGGCAAGATATCTGGAATCTGTGTTCTTTTCAAATGCCTATCTTGCGTTCAAAGCTCCAATTCATTTATCTTTATGCTTGACTATAATTTAGCAAGATTTTTCATTTGGCAAGGGCTGCCGCAATATTTAGGATAGACGAGGTATGCACATTACTGTAGCCTGGTGGCTATAAATATATGTAGTTGGTTTTTAGTGATGGGTTCTGCTTGATCTTTTTAGGCTACTGGTTTCCTCTTTTGAGCAGATTGTCTTTTTTTTATGATGGTGATGAATATGCAAGTTCCTTCAACAGAATATCATGGAGCAAGGAACTTGGAGGAGAATCTGGCGGTCCATTTTTAGTTTGTGTCTTGCAATATCTCGAAGTTCCACAATATCTTCGAAGAGCTCTTATTCCCATTCTTACAGATACTGGTTCATATGTGGATGTTGGCCTCCAGAAGGTAATTCATGTTCACTTCTCTAACTCTCTATTCTCTACTTAGACTTTACAAGTGTGTGTATGTCTCTCAAGGTTGAGGAATTTTTCCTTAACGATATATTAGAAGCCAGTTCTTATTATTTTTTCTTGCAGGAAGTATTTGTTAAACAGAAATTGGAGCAAGGAACAAGAGTGACAGTAGCAATGGGGCCACACTGAGAATATTTGTTAGAGGAAGGTGAAGTTTGGTTGCATTATTTTGTCATGCATTTTGTTAATTCTTGCTGGATCAGTGCATAACCGTCCATAAACAGGGTGCTAGAGCATGCTCAGATTTGGACTTCAAAAGGTTTGCACGGTGTTAAACTTTAATTCTTGCCTTTGACAAAGGCACGATCCAATGTTCAACTGTCTCATGTTGTCTTCTCTTGCTTGTTATTGATGTGTTGTTCAAGACCTTTATTTCCTGCATTTTGTGTCTCGAACGTATTCAGCCATTTTCCCTTTGTTCAAATTTTGGCAGATTCCTCCAGTGTCAGAATCTATGCCTGTATTCTTTTGGCTCTTATTTGTTGGAGATCATATGTTGCATGTAGATAATATATTGTGATTCCAAAATCTCAACCAAAACAAGAGGGACTGTATTGGGGATATTCTTTTGATATGCTTGTTGTCTTAGTGCAGTCTTTACAGGAAGCCCTTATAATGTACCCTTTGGTTTCTTTTTGAGCTTCGTCCTTCACCCTTAATCAGTTTACCATAAGGAATTTGGCCTAGTTATTGGGATATTTCTAGGAAGGTTATGACTATGCTATTGGCACGTCCGAACACGGTATAACAACTCATGTCATTTCTCCAGGCACTACAACATATGGAGAATTGAATTATGGTGAAGGCAGTAAGTAGCTTTGTGGTCAGGATATTATGGCAATTTCATGCATATGACAAGTAATTTTGTTGACTTGAAGGTTTAATGTTTATAGCCAAGTTCACGCACTATTAGATTGTTGGGGCTGTAGAAGCCATGCAGAAAGTTAATAAAATGAAATAAAATGCCAGAGCTCTTCATTCAACTACTCGATGGTTTTTTTCTTTATGGAATAGTAGCACGTTATAACCTTAACATCAGAATTTAAAATTTTGGATTCACTGACTGAAATGCAGTGAAACTAACATTGGCTCCAGCTCCAGCTTAAAACAAAAAATCTATAATTTGCTATTGGTCAACTTCAAATAATGTGAGAAGCGACAAAAAACAGTAAACTTAACTAGATTGGTATGAACATGTTTCAGTCAAGTTAACATTGTAACTTAACTAAAGCTTGTCTGAAGACATTTTGGTTAACCACTAACTTAACAAGACCATGTCTGAACAACTAGTAGTTAGGTTAAATTTTTTGACTTAATTGTGTTTGGTGTGAAAGTATTTAACTTATCTTGGTTAAGTTAAGTTATTTAACCGAGACTTAACTGTTTTTAGTGTGAATGCAGTTGTTGTAGTTAAGTTTCATCAGGTAGTTAAATTTTTTTAACTTAACCTAACTTAACGGTGGTGGAATTTAGTTTTAGCAATAAAGCATTTTCCTTCACGTTCAAACCTGGGATATGCAACTGTTTGTTTAGTCATGGCAGTGTCTAAAAGCTCCTTGCTTGCGCTATGGCATTGTTACATGCAAGGAAAGGATGAGAGACAAAGTAACGAACGGAGCTCAGAGAGCCATAGCTGAAAGCAAAAATCTGAATAATGAATGAAAGAAAGAATTCTGGAAATCACAAAATGTGTTTCCTAAATTTTAACTTCACGCACGTGGTTCATGAAATTTGAATTTTGTGAATTTTGTTCTTTCTTCTCACTCACCAAAATTACAGAATGCATCCAAAACACACCCCCAGAAACATCTGCTTGGAGACTTGAAAACTTTTTGAGGTCTCAGATTGCACCGTTCCTGTAAAAACACAGACAATCCCATTATTGGCACAAACAAATCAAGCTTAAAAAGGTAGCGTGAAGGATCACAAAAAGGACGAATACAGGCGTCGAATTTGGGATGCCAAATCACGACACTATCTGAGTGGAGGTCGAACAAGAATTACCTAATCAGAGGCAGTTTGCAATATCTGGATCATCTGCCATTATGTAGTATTTGGAGCACCAATAGTTGCAGATAGATATCAGGTAGAAGAGGAGAGAACCAGCGACCTTGCAACTGGACCTAAAAACTCGATTCTGGGTAAATCCGTCATATCTAATTGCTGATAAGTGGGTAATGTATGGTTGCTCCATGTCTGCCCGCCCCTGTGCAGGCCACTGTCGTGTTTTTTCCTTTCTAATTTCTTCTGTTCCCATTTCTACCATTCCGAAAACAATCAAGTTCTGGCACGCTCAGTCCTCTTAAAAGTCCAAGCTCAAATCTTTAGGCTCGTGTGTATAACCTTGAGTCCAGAATTTCTTGCCTTAGTTTTGAAGGGATTATATAATTCCGTAAGACTTGATTGTTGATTGTTTAAAAATGCAATTGGATGTATTTTTCATGTGAACATGAAGCGTGATCCATGGTTTCAGATGCTGGATTTGCAAGGCGTGATTTTCAAAAGAGAAATCATGTTGAGCCTTCATTGTTTTATAGGAGTGGATCCTAAACCACACACACACATGGTTTGCATTATTTTCGTGCGAAATTTGCACCTTAACAAGAAGAAACCATAGTGGTAAAATTTAGAGCAAGAAAACTTCCCCGCTTAGAACTCATAAATTAAATTGACATATGAGGTATCTTATATCTTATATGAGGTATATTTTCTACGAAATATCCTTCATTTCAGCTCTATCTAAACATATATAAAGCAGTTGGGTTTTTTGTTTGAACCTAATATTTTTTCGCTAGGAAAAGATGTGGGCATGCCACCGTCCTTTAAAAAAATAATATAAAACTATAAAACTATAAATCAAACGTGTGCGTGACGTCATCATGCAATCCGAAGCTTCGAAAAGGCAAGTGTGCGGCCGATTAGCGTGCCTCGGAAGAAACATGTGTGCCCCTGAAGCTTGATTTGACGACAAGCTACCTAGTCTTCGGCCCAATCGAGCTCCGAGTGCGGTTTTGCACTTTGCGCAACGCAATGGTCATGGCGGTCGTTGTTTTCCTGCTTTTCCCGTTAGCATGTACTCTCAACTTGCTGATCCGGCTTGGCCGCGACCTTTTTCCAAGCCTAGATTTTTGGTGTTTTTCTAGCTCTGTTCCTTGTGTTTGATCTACCCCGCCCCCACGCCCTATTTTTTAGGTCTAGGAGTTCGGTGTCGTCTGAAATTCCCTGCAAGGGCATTTTGTGAAACCCCCGGTGCTAATTTTGAAACCCTTGTGTTGATTCTGATCATTGCTCTGACATTTTGGGCGGCTATAGAGTCTCTGGCCGCTTGGTTTGGTCCGCTATAACAAAGTGAGAGATTTGACTCGATTCTTCTCTTCCTTCATTCTTTCTCGATAGAAGACTTAATCTGTCAATAACTTTCAGATCTTTTGCTATTCCATATATTATTTGTCACGTAGCATGTAGCAGTTATCCCCTGGTGTGGGATACAAGATATAAGAGCAAGTACGTAATGATCAGATTTGTGGTTTGCGTGAATACAGGAGCTTGGTGAGAGTCTTGGTTTCTAGACAATAATGTGCAACTCATACATCGGGCAATATCACCAGAGGTATGTTCATTGGAGAGTTGCTTTTATTTCTTTGTTTTGTTCTTCATTGTGTCTTTACTGTTGGCAGTCTTTGTCACTTCTTCTATAGCATAATAGCTGGCTTCATTTGGATATACGATTAACATTGGACAAAGGCTACAAGCAATTCATATGGGAAATTTCATTATCATTTATGTACTCTACTTTGCAATGATATTGTGGTTACTTGTGTATGTGTATTATCTTTTATTATAGTTTTTTTTTTTCGGTCATTATGAGACACTAACGATGGAATACCCGTGTTACTCCAACCATTACGCGGACAATCTCTGGAATCCCTAAAACTTTCTGGCCAGGCGATATAGGTATAAATCGATGCTATTTCTTGCCACTCTCTATAGAGGATCATTATGTGTTTTAAAGCGGAGTTAGATAATAGAATCTATTCTAGTTCTTAATGACAGCTAAAATTTGAGTTTCCAATATTTGTGCTATGAGTCGAGCTCTCTATTTCAAGATGTTATGATGCTATGTTAAGGTGGTTTTTGCCAGTTCCAGAAATTCTGGGCTATATCTTTGTTTGGCTTTTTCTATTTGTGATTTATAGAAGGGTTATTTTTCGCTGTTCTTTCTCTGATATGCGTTTCATTTCTAACTGGTGTTACTTAACGAAAGAAAATGTCTCATGCTCAGTAATAGAAAGCTGCATTTAATCATTCTGCGTGTAAAAGATCCTCCTTTTTCTAATGCGGTATGTTTCTCCTTGCAGATATATGCTTCTAGTCAAGATTGGGTGCAGTTGGCATAAGCACATTGCTGAAATTTTGTTGATTTGCTTCATGCAAGCTTCTCTCGAAGGTTCTTTTTTTGGCCCCATTATGTTTCTTGAGTATGTGAGGTAAACTCCCTCAAGATGTTGTTTTAAGCTGAGGTTTGCATGCTTAGATCTTTTGTAATGTTACAGATCTTTAGGCAATTTTCTTGCCAACTAAGGGAGTAAAGTTTCAGGAATTTTAAATATGCTATGGAGAGCAGTAATCTGCAATATGGTTGCCATCGTGGCATATTAAACAGCAAGAGTCACACCAATGACATCTTCTGAGCTTATTTGTGCCTTGAAAGTTGCCCTGATGGAGAAAGTCAACAGCAGAATGGAGAAATAACAGTACGCACATCCGCAGACTCCCAAAATGTTGGGTTCTTACAGAAAATTCCAATATGGACTTTGCCCTGTTGTTTTCGGGCAGAATTTCAAGCATTGAATCCCAATTTATTCTACTATGTTTGTTTTTCAAAGAATGCGTCACTTCATCCAGCCTCGCCTTCAACATCCAGCATGCAATATTTATTATTTAGACAAGACCACTGCACGCACAGACATGGCTGGAAAATTTTGTATCCGCATAACAGCGAGATTTACAAATCTTCCAGCTAGTGTGGGAGAAACAGGCAGCGCCACAGGGCCACATTACACTTCGGAATCGGAAATCAACATGGGAGACCTGTTGGTTCGACAGATTGAAATCGTATAAGCCTGTAAACCATTTTTTTACACCGGATTTTGTGAGCCACTCTTAGACTGCCACCTCACGCCCCTTGGCATTTATCAATTTATCCAAACATTGTTGACCCATAACATATATGTATGTAGAAATAAATTATGGTTTCATCTTCCATTGGATGCACTTAAGTTGATGTCTCCTAGCTGTGCGCTTCATTTTCTATTCACAAGGAAGGAAGTAACAACTCCCGAGCTGCAAGCAACGTATTGTGATTTCCACGATGCTTGCACACTGGTTTGTACTATCATTGCATGTCATTGTTGTCGTTTTAATGTACATTACTATAAGAAAGGCCCACTGGCTATCATTGGATGGCATGATTAAACTATAAGGCAGGCTTATCGCAGTAATGGTCTTGTGGTTAGGCTATTGGATGCGGGTGCCCCTCCCCCCCCCAAGCTCAAATCCCACTGACTATTATTGGATGGCCGAAATGTTCTATGTTCGTAGCGATCATGGCCCTGGTGGTCGAGACCATTGATACAGGTGCTCCCGCCCAAAAGTTCATATCCCACCGGGCTATCATTGCATGACATGGTTGAAAAAAGGAAAGACAATATAATTGGGAATCCTATAGTCATTATGTCTAGCATCTTTCTATCATGCGTGCATCGAATGCGCAGGAAACAATGCAGTTCAAATCCTCGCACATTCTATCGTATATCCGAATTTATCGCGGCCATATGCATGCTCTTAGGTTGGATACCCGTTATAGTCAATATTCTTCTATCGCGTGCATCGAACGCAAAGGCAACAAAGTGCGTGTTCAAATTATGCATTTTCTAGCATGTATAGACGAAAGTTGGGGAAGAGTGGGCGCCGATAGGCCGCCGCGATAAGTTTCTTTTGTACAATATTATTATGTTGGCTAGTACACACTTGGCGTGATTTGTTTTGTTCCATATCTAGTTTACACTACAATATTATGCTTGCTTAGACACTGGGTATGATTATGTTTTGTTCCATAACTAGGTTTCCTCTACAATATTATCCTTGTAATACATGCTTGGCGATTTTGTTGTTCCAACAATCATGTGAGATTGTAATGCACATTTGGAGCATGTAGAATGTTTGAGAAACATCATAACAAGTTTGAATCGCGTGGTAACAACCACATCACCGTGATCCGATAATGCATGGGGGTTTCTGGGGGGAACTTCAAGAACGCGCCGGAAAAAATTGGTAAGGACTTGTCTATGTGGCGACTTTCACCTCATCCTATTGTTAGTTGTTACGCCATCCTAGGCCCATTCAAAGGCCTTGCAGGTAAACCTATTTTCATTAAAGACATGGGGACTATGACGAATCCCCTTGGAATTGAGAAAAAGAAAGATATAATCATCGTAGATGACGGTGCACTTAAGTGTTTCTTTAATCAAACTCGAGCACTTAATCCACCTCCACATCATCCAGAGAAACTATGGCTGACGTTTTTCTCGACTTTCCAGAATTAGACATGACATCATACATTGATCCATTTCTAAAAAAATATGTACAAGAAAAAAACCTGCAATATTGTTATTACTATTTGCAAATTTCATTGTTCAATAAGCTTTTTGCTAGTTGCATCAATGCTATCAATTTTGTATCGATTTTCAATAAAGTAAAAACAACAAGGTAATATGATACATTTATTAGCACATTTGGAACGTAAAAAAAGGGCACCACAACAACATATGCCCTAAATATGCCCCAAAGTGGCGTGATTTTGGAACAGACATAATCCCAAAATATATGAATGATGGTTTCTACTCTCCTTCCTCATCAAATAACCAAAGCTCCCTTTCCTTGACCTGCTGCAAATCAAGATGCAGATAAAAGCACTGCGTTTAATTTAATCCACAACTACAAAATTAGAAGCTATAGAAGAATGACCCTGAGGACCTCAAGCTTGGAGCATCTGGTAAGATGCCTCCTTTAGTTCTAATATATCTACATAAACTAAACTAAAGCCCTAAGCATAAAAACCTATCTAATCTAAGCAAAAGGAATTTTGAATGTGACCTGCTGAATGAATAAGACAATGCCATAGCTGAACTCACCTTCTTGCTTCCACCCTAAAAGAAAATGTCGGTGGGGTGCTATGCAAAAAGTCAGTTCGAATGATTCCGACTATGGCATTTCTCCAAGCTCCACACAATTGAAGTACAGAGATCGTCTGCAAAGGTTTAAAATTCGTATTCATCCGCATCATGCATTAACTGCATTAAGAGCAAAATTCAAAATTTCTATTTATCTGCGTCCCGGAGGGGGGAAGAGGGAATGCCGCATGCGACATGCGGCGTTCTTGGCACAATTCTCAAACACATCCAAAAATAAAAAAGAAGATGTTTTTCTAACTTGCACATTCCTAACCTTTAGGATGATTTTTTTTGCTGCTGTTCTTGTACACGTTTATGCTTACCTCTAAGGTAACTTGTGAAAAAATGGGCTAAAGATGGCCACAATTTTGGAAGGACAAAATTGCCACATGGCCGATTTTAACAAGGCAAGCAGATAAGAAAGCTGATAGGATAGAAGCAGGGCGAAAGCATGGCGCTACTTCAATCTCCGCTTCTAAGATGGGCGCCGGATCGGAAGGCAGCAGCCGAATCAAGGCTATGCATCTTACAGGTACGAAATTCAACAGGTAAGCCAATTTCTCAAAAATGCAGCACGAAAGGGCAAGGTTTGGGGCAAAATTTAGGGCTTCAGATATGCAGAAGAGAAGCAGGAGCATATTTGATGGGCGTGCTTGCTGCAGGGGCTGTTTTGGGGGGATGTAAAGAGGCAAAGGCAAAGGATATCCCTCTTTTTGGAATCAGAAAGGCGAAAAAAGTAGAAGAGGAGGTTGTGAAGGAGGTGCAAAAGCTTGTGAAAGAAGGTGAGGCTGAAGTGAATGAGCTTGTGAAAGAAGGTGAGGCTGAAGTGAATGCCGCGGTCGCCCGAGAAATCGCCGCAGATTCTTCTTCCTTTTCTCCTGCCCTCCAAGCTGGTGCTGTTGCTGGTGCAGAAATAGTTGCTGTGGCTGTGGCTTCTTCTGTTGTCTCTGGCCTTGTTAGCTCTTCTGATTGATATTCTCACTGACTTGAATAGGTATTGCACTTCCTGTTCAAATCAAAATGTTTATATGCATTGTCTAAAGCTTAATAACGCTTGGTGGCATTGCATAGGTGGTAAATGGGAATAGTATGTTCAATCCTAGAGCTTTGTATTGTTTTCAGTAAAAAGCTAGAAACTGGCATGGTGCAAGACTACAAATTGAATATAGCTACAAATTGATGATAAACAATACAATCTCTTTGGCTCTTTGGACATAACATTTTGTAAAAACTTATGGTGATCTTCTATGGAATTGCATTTTCTATCACCTCCTAGGACACAAGAGCCAAAAACATGGTCTTGCATCAAGATTGCGAGGACCTAAATTCACTCCCTCAAACAAAACCTCAAAGAAGGAAATTGACATGTGAAATGTTCAGGAAAGCATTATATATACAAAACATCTCACCAGAATTGTCTCCTTTATCTTCTACATCCAATCTTCTTTATTAAAATGGAATGGCTTTTGATTCCTCGAGTCTAATGCCGCGATGTGCACACATACGCGGCGTTTCTCTCGTCCCCTTGCCCCCACATCCAATCTTCTTTATTAAAATGGAATGGCTTTGATTTTAGAGTTTGAACGCCGCTGATACGCCGCGAGATGCGGGACGCATGCGTTCCCTCCCCTTCGGCCAGGGGATTCACCTTTGATCAGCGTATAACCCATGAGAGTTCAATGGGTTTTTTAGACCATTTGTGTACGTATACTTAGGGGTTAGGGGTGTTTTTAGGCACTGATTTGGAGCAATATCTTATGTATAAGTGCACCCCCCGGGCCCTTCACGGGACTTTTTTTTTGTCGTGTGCGTCAATTTTAAACTACTCTAAATCTCTTCTGCTATGTTTTTTTTTCGGGCCACAGCCATGCGAAGCTGCGAATCGCCATCGCAACACCAGTGCTGCTTCATCGATGTCTTGTGCATTATCCAGTTTGATTTTTGATCCTCCATCATTTTCCTTCATCCTTTTTTTATCCATAATGCTATTTTGTATGCAGCAGACAAGAAGCAGATATGGCCTACATGAATGGGAGCCATCGGAAGGATGAAGAACCACAAGCTTGGCGATCCTTGATGATTTAGGTAGCTCTTCTTTGAACCCCAAGGCTTTGTTTTTTGGCCTTCGAAAGCATGAAAGCTATAGTCCGATCAAGTTTCTATCTTTGTGCAGAGTGCGGACTTCGTGAGCCCTCTTCGGGTCTTGGAGCAAGCTATTGTATCCGGGTCAGAGGGTGAGGTTGGGTCTGATTTCTTAGAGACAAGTCCAATACTTCAGCTTGTACATCCATTCCAGGAGGGCTCCATGCCCATTTGACATCATCATTTGTAGAAAGCAACATTCATGTGTGATCACTTAAATCCATTGCGGACATTTCAAAGAGGTTTTGGCATCTCTATAACGCCAAAGATTTTTGTGTAGATATCTGAATTGCCTTTTGTACTAGGGACTGGGAAAATAACGTTTTATGCATTAGCAAGAAGTATTCAATAGGAAGAAACTATGCTCACCCTCGACCTCTATAGTTAGTAAATCCACGTTAGTAAATCGGTATAACTTCGAAGCGAAAGGTAGACAATGGGAGATAGTATTATGACAAAGCTTCCAAGTATTTTTAAACATAATATTTAATAATTCTATGCATGCTCATAGAATCCATGAGCTATAACGACAGCAAATTTCCTAGATATTTTCCTCTTTTACATTGCTTACATGAAATGCTTTTAAGAGCCAGAAGAAGAAGAAGAGATTTTAACGTCACGCCACAAGGCAGCGTCCTAGCAGAGTGTTAGGAGCGTTTGATCCTTTGTTTTTCAGTGGTGGTAATGCAGCCTTGGACCCTCTTCAAATCAGATCTTATTGCACTGCTTTGCCCGGTAAGAAATCTGGCAAAAATTTTAGAATTTAGGTGTTACATAAGTCTTTTAAGTTTTCATACGCTCCAGAAGATGGAACCGAGCATGGCAATACATCTATGCGAGATTGATCACCATTTTTGTTAAGCACTTCAATCAGCATTCTCCATGCTAACATGCAGTGACAACATGGATGCTTCAAGCATTGGTGAATATTATGCATGAAAGATTCTGATTGCGCAACGATCTATTCTCTTCTTATTCTTCTTTATTGCTATAATCTTGATTGAAGATTCTAAAAAGGCCAGGTATGATTTTGTATTTTGCTTATCTGTGACAATTTCTTGGTAGTAGCCTTTGAATGCCAAATAATGAGAAGATGTCCAAGAACGCTTTAGCATTAATGTTTTTATTATTCTTTGTTGCAATTCTTGAAAATGCCAAATGTGATTCCATGTTTAGATTTAAAAGCCTTTTTATGCAAATAATCCAAGCAGAATCTTGGTTGTTGATTACTTTGCATACTTTATTTCTTCTTTTTTGCAATGGCCCTTCTTATTTTCAATCTTATTGCATTGGCAGGGGATTCTAAGAACGATGCCAAATCATCCAAGTATGATCCCAACTTTCTTCTCGGTGGGTGCCTGTACATCGTTACCTTGCTAGAAATGGTTGAATGGTGAACATGCTATGTTATTAGAGAAATGGAGGATGTTGTTGTACGCCCACTTACCAGCGTGATTGTGAATTGTTTGTAGTGGATGTTGTTTGTTAGATTTCTTACTTTTAATTGGCATGAAGCCAGATGTATACATCTTTCTTAGTTTTTAGACATATGTACTGCTCCACACTGGTCCTTGCAAAGGGCATGGCAAATGAGCTTCAATTCCATTCCAATCTACATCCCTGTAACTTGAGCTGTGGGTTAAGGTATTACATCCAAGATGCAAGTTTCAGTTCTTAGTGTTCACTTCTTAGTGCTGTATATTACGACCTTTCAAATTTTGAGGAGCACATAGTGAAGACCAATTTGCGCCTTTGGTAATTTTCAGTCCATATATCTAAAAATGTGTTTGCATATTTCAAATTTTTTTATTTGTCAAAACAAGAACATAACCTATCTTTCTTAGAACATAGCATTCATCTAATATCTATTCCCTGTTAAAACAGGCTGCCATAGTCTTCTGCATTTTTATTGTTTAGAGCTCAAGAGGTTTGTGCATTTTTATCGTTTAAACCTCATAAGCTTGGCAAGGAACAGTAATCGACCTGAGAGGGTCAAATAAGAGGAGAGAACAAATAGCTCACACATGCAAGTGTTTTTAGAAAGCTTATAGATCTGAAGTTCTATTCATGGGATCTGGCTTCAAAACGAGAGTCCACAGACATAAATTTATACCTTGGACTTCCAAGCATCGATGGTTGTCTTTGCAAAGTTTTTCTTTTCTTGGTCCAGCCTCTTGCAGGTTGAGTAAACCAAAATTTATTCTTCATTTTCGAAATCTAAACTTCATGTTGTAAAGTTCATGATCTTGGTTATCCACAATTTGTAGGTTGAATAAACTGAATTATACTGATACCTTGGGGACTGAGAACAACATATTAATTGGATAACATTGCGAGTTTTTATCTTTGCTAGGTTTATATTTTCCTTTATGTTTTTCTTTATCAGTCTTCTTTTTGGCGCTCTGCTGCATCGAGCCTATCTTATTTATGATCTTTGAAATGTAAATTGGGCTTTGTGGATTTTCTCTCCAATGAATGACCTGCGGCAAAGTTAGTGCACTTTCCAAGAGGAATGCGTTCGATATCTTTTCCATCATAGGGCATTAGGTTTCCAAAATGTTGCTTGAGGGTCGTCTTACATAAGATTTTGGATGGTTTGTCCATGTATTCATTATGTCAAATTGTTATATTGTCTGACCAAGAATTGGGTTACGTTTCAGAATGGTCGATTGGGGTTTATTGGCTTTTTGTGGAAGCTGCAATTTTAGAAGTCCGTGGCAATGGCATGGCGTGGGCGTGGAGCGGATGGAGTAGAGCAAGGGCACTTCGGCGAGAGGTTTCCAATGTGGTGGAGGCGATGGAGGGAGCGAGGCGATCTCGCATACAAAGATGGCATGGCGAAGTTCTTCCGGATGGGCGGCTCCTTGGCGATGGGAGGTTTATTTAGCGGATGGGCTACCGCTTGGCGATGGCGAGGTCGGGGACCATAAGCCGCTTGGCGATGGCGAGATGTGCGGAGTTAACTGGCGTGGCGTATTCAGCCGAAGTTAATCGATAGGGGTTAATGTTGAGTTAATCTGGCGGGGTTCAAAGGCACCAGGCGAAGCACTCATGTAAAAATCCGGCCGATGCGATTCAAAAGCCCTCATTTTCTTTCTTCACAAGCATTCTTTCTTCAGAAGCATTCTCATTTTGGTTTTTGCAGAGGTTTAGGTGCAGTGAGTTCTGGATTATGGCTTTTGTATGGGAATGGGAGTTCCCGCCATAACCGAAATCTTCAATCTGATCTGCTTGCTCTGATTAAGTCATCTTTTTCTTAAGCCGTCTTTTTCCAGCTGCTTACAGAGTGTGTTTTTATTTGGCTTCAACAGGTGATGTCTTAAGGTTTTCATCTGGAGGTTTTGTGGAACTGCCTTTTGGGCAGGGGGTTCAACTCCCCGTGCTTCATTATGTTCTTTGTTTCTTTCTTCTTATGGGCAGAATGTCTTCAGCAGCAATGGAGCTCCTGTAGCATGTGCAGCAGGTTGGTCTGCAGTCGTCTGTATGCAGCAGACTCAGCTTCCCCTTATTCTATTTCTGTTTCAGGTTGTTTTGTGGTTTGTGAAGAGATTGCAGTTCGGCCATGCATTCAGGAGGTCCTACTGTAAATTTCTTTGCAAGTGTGAAACTTGTACAGAAGGTGCTTTCACTGTCTATTTGGAAAACAGGTTTACTTCTTTGTTATTCCTGTGTATGTACGCATTTGACTTGGATGGAATACTTTCTGATGCACCTTAGGGTGACGTGGAAATGGGATTTTGACCCCATCTTTACTTGTGCTGGACGGTTGTGGTTATTGGGTTTGGCATATCCTTGGGAATATACCTTGCTTCGATGGCTAGGATGTTCATATTCATGTGAAAACATCTAAGTTTTCACCATTAAGTTGTGCTCAATGCCAGTTTGAAGCCTTTCCAATCCATTATTGTCTCTAGACTTGCCTTTGGAGGCCATTACATGGGCGTGATTCAAGTGTTACATTTTTTGGATGAGGTATCTTCATTTTCTTTCTTGATATCTTAAGTTGTGTCTTATAGGTATGCATGTAGATATGCTATGTTTTATTTTTTCGTTTATGCATTAAAAATGTTACAGGTTACACGTCTTTGAGCAGGGATATACATTTGTAATTGTTGGACATTCGAGTGCACGCCATTGAGGTAAATCCTTTTCTCAAAGTATTCTGTTCTTGGCATGGTTCTAATTTAAGGTTTAGGATCTCATTCGATATTTATATTTTTTGGGTAGTGGGCAAGACTCATGATCTTTAGTAAAAGATTAAATCACCTGTATCTTTATAGGTTATAGAATAGATGATAAACACCTTTGTATTGTTCATCTATAGTAACCAGATCTGCATGTGCTTAGATGAATGCCACTCAAGACCAACACTCAAAAAATTGATACTAAAGGGAATAGGTTGTGAATTTATCCAGGCAATAGATGTAGATGTTAAAGGGAATAAGACTATAAATTTATCCAAGGATAGGCTCATCTCATCAAGAGATAGGAGGAGGACCCGAAAGTGCACTACTACTCTACTCGGACTACGCTTGATTGCTAATTCTCTCTGCCATTTCTTTCTACTATTTGTATCTTCTGTTTCACACTTTTATTAACAGAGAGTGCTTTTGCCCCGTTCACAACTAGGATTATGATAATGAATTCTGCCATGACTGATAATAATGAGGATGCTGATTATATTTGCATCAGTAGAGTAGAAGACTATTTATTTTAGATCATTATCAAAGGTACTTGCCTTACCTTCTGCACACATAGATTGCAATTATTCAATCAAGGATTTTGTCATCCATTCTACTTGCTTTCACCTTCTGGACATAGAAGTTGCTATCTATATTTTTGACATCAATCCTATGATTTGCTTCTGTGAGCTTATTTTCCGTAAACACAGCTAAAACTTATGTTTTTCTTATTTTTGACCAATCCAGCTTCCGAAGTTATGGATATAAGGTTGCTGATCATTAGCAATTGCACTTGATATTGCCTTCTGCACATTTTGGAATGGAGCTTCTTATCTCTAGAGTACCATTATTTAACCATAACATCTCATGTTGTAAAAATGCACATTAGTAGACCTTGGAATCTACCTAACCAAACACTGTATTCCTAACTTTTCTCTGCATTGCATGTTGCTCCATTTACCCAGGTAGATTTTATACATAAATCCGGTGCACTTTTCCCTATTTTTCTTGCTTTTTGACCCAGATGGAAAAGGAAAAAACTCAAAAATAGAAAATTGCAAAAAACCCCAGCTTGAAATCATACCAAAAACATGTGCCATTTTGGGAGCACCGAAATTTTGGCGACCAAAAACATCAACAATCTTAGGAAATTGCACTAAAAGAAAAACTAAAAAACTTTCTCACCAAATCGAAAAATTCCAAATGAACAATATTGATTATATCTCTTCCAAAACTTCTATCATTCTTATATGATATAATATCATGGCTTTCTCCATCTTCTTATTTTACCTATTTCGTGGTTTGCATTTGTTTTCAAAGACTTTCATCCCTTCATACTTTTGAAACGACGATTTCACTGACTTCCTAGAAGAACAGTTCTTTGGTGGAGCTGTAGCTCTTTGTATCAAAATGTAACTCTATCTATGCAGAACTAGCAGATGATTGGACAGATAGGACACCCTTGATATTGGACAAGCATTTACGATGATAGCTGCGTGTAGCTATTTGATCATAAATTTGAGAGACAAGTTTACTTTAGGATGTGCAACAAAGCTGTGTTGTTTCACACACTGCTTAAGCCACAAGGTCCGCAAAAGATCCTGCGGGGGTCTTTTCCAATGGTGTGGAGTTGGTTTTTGTCTTTTTGTCCCCTTTTTTTTTGTTCATGGTCCTTTTTTAGGAACACCATGGGCGTCACATGCGACAGCCACTCAGAACCAAAATTAGAGCGAAGAACAGGGCTTCTTATCTTTATCCGAAGCTGAGGCGTAGAGCGATGGCGGCCAAGGGAGGAGCAGTTACAGTGCGTGAGTTGGAGATGTTTCTAAGGCATTTGGCTCTTGGGGTCTCTGGCAGGGGCAGCTTGGATGCAGGTGGGCTCCCTAGATGCGATGGCAGCGAATGTGTCCTCTGTAAGTTTTGGGAGATTAACAAATTTATTACTACACACTGGTTTGGATTCGCCGGGGTTCAACTCCCCGCCCGGTTTGGATACACTGTGTTGCTCTACAGGCAAGTTTAGAGAGACAGTACAGGTGCTCAAAGGCATAAAATTATGCAGTGCAACTCCATCAGCTCCCCCAAGTATAGATCATAGCAATAGCTCTAGAGATTGATATAAAAGCATTTGAGCCTTTCAACAAAAAAAAGCTCATGAAAGTAATACATTACAATGTGATTGGAAGCACTAAAATATATTCACGTATTCAACCTTCCTGTTTTTATTATCATTGTAACAATATTCGCAGTAATTCCTTTCCCAAATAGCAACTTTGACATGTCCACTGCAATGAACACATATTTTAAGTGAGGGAAACTTTGACATGTCCACTGCGATGAACACATATTTTAAGTGAGGGAATACAACGATGATGAACATAATGTTTCAAACAACCAACTTCGCTCCAACATTAAATGGGGTAGCAACTCCAACGTGAATTTCTATGGCTCAACAATGTTTTAGACAACCAACTTCGCTCCAAAATTAACTAAGGTAGCAACTCCAACGTGAATTTCTACAGCTTAACAATGTTTCAAACAACAAACTTCGCTCCAACATTAACTGAGGTAGCAACTCCATATTCCAACTTGCTAAAGCCTAACAACACCTCACCATAAAATCATTTTCGCAAATGTATCATAGTATTATATAGACAAAGACAACGTCACATCAAATTCATAATTTTTTTCACAATGGTTTTTTTAATCTTTATCAACGAATCTTAAATATTACTCCTGTCCCCTCCAAGCCACATTGTCTATTTTAGCCAACAATGGAACAATCACCTTTTCAAATTGTTACTGCCGGACACCATAACTAGTATGTCTTTAAAGCTAAAATGTTACAGTACTTCGATATTATATATGAAAGCATTAAAAGCTTTTCAGAATATATGCAATGTCCAATATTCCATTGCCTAATTTCAGAAATCTAAGTGTTCAAATGTCGAATGTATAATTTTGTTTTATAGCCAATTTTTGCATAAATTGGTCAAAATTGGTGTGTTTGGAAACATGGCGACCTCTTCCGGATGATTTCTTCTTTAAAGCAGCACCGATAAAGCAAGGGGCTAAAGCATAGTTAGATTGGCATTATAGCAGTGGCCTATGACTTTTGCAAAGGGCTCGCTTGATGATTCTGATCTACTTAACAAACTTAATCTAGCACTCGCTTTTTGAAGAATATGGTGGAAGCAAACATGTTATCTAAGTTTTCTTTTTTTTCTTTTTTTTTCTTTTTGAGGGATAAAAAATAGACTTTATTTACTTTAAGAGAACGATACACAGCCACATGGCAGGGGTGCACCCATCTGCAAATCTGAGATGGGGATAGCTACATGGCTCTCTTGGACGTTCTAGTGTAGACTTAGGTAGGTGCCCCATATTTCAACCTTTACTTCTTCTTCGCTCTCAAACACTAGCCTGAATTTTTTTAGCCTTTCCAGTATCGTATGTAGAAGCTGATTTGGTGATTTGACCTCTTGATTCTCATTGAAGACTAAGGCATTTCTTCTTTTCCATATTGACTAGATTGTCCAGGCTCTAGCTATATGGAAGGCCACCTTCTTTGTGGTGCCCCAATCTAGGGGAAGGATATCCAACAGCAGTTCCTTGGTACCTAACGGGTATTCAAAGCGATCCAGGCTCCATGCCCATACTACTTGCAGCTTCTCACATTCCACCAGACAATGTTCAATGGATTCCTGTTCAACCTCACAAATGGGGCATAGTGGGCTGACTTTATTGTCCCATTTGGAGACTAGTTGATTGACCCTTGGAACCCTGTGTATCACTTGCCAAAGAAAAGCGTTTATCCGTGGGGGTAGATATTTCTGCCATGCATCTCTCCAGATGTTTTTTAGGTTTTCCTCTGTGATCATTAGTTCCCATTTGGTAGATATTGGGAGTACACCCTTAGTCCTCAAGCTTCTGTAACTTGATTTAACAAACTTGTTAGGTCAATCTCGGGTGCGAGAACCCATGGATTTTGATCTCCTCAGAAGTTATAGTGTTTGGGAGTACCGTGAGCCACACTTTCCCATATTATTTTGTCTGCAAGGCCCTTTAAGGCAAAACAAACCTGAAATTTTGCCCAACTTACTAATTGCTCTCCCTTGTACCATCGGGCAATGTGAATCAATTCCACAATTTTTCCACCTCTTTATGATCCTTGCATCAGCCACCATGCCTAAGGGGCCTTGTTTGTTATGCAAGAGCACCGGTACCCACCATGGAGGAGAAGTCTCGCTCGAACTTGTTGATGTCAAGTGTAAAAAGTTTTTATGACTTGCCGTCTAAATTAAACCCTTTAGGAATGGAGATGCCTCTACATGGCTTAAGATAAAAAAAAGAGTGACCATGGAAGTGAGACTTTAACGGAGGGCTTACTATGCTTACATGAAGCTAATAGGGCCCGGGTTGATGAGGTGCATACGGAGACTTCACCCTTTCCTATAGGATCATCCATATGAATTTGGCAACTAATACTTTGCTCAGAATGATATGTCGACCATTCCAATTGCTCCTTCTGCCTTATCTCTCTTGCACTTCCACCAGTTTATTTTGACCATCGACCCTTCTTCGTTCCCCCTGCATAAGTGGGCGGATTAACCCTTCTAGCTCTTGTGCCTTCTCCTTTGGGGCCAAGTAAAATTGATGACGATAGACATGAGTATTGCTTAACACATGTTTTGCCACCGCGGATCCGATTACGCAAGTGATAGCTTTGCCACCTTCCACCAATTTAAGTGTTTTCAAGGCCTAGCAAGATTTCGTCCCATATTTGTGCATTAGCGATATTAATGCCCTTTGGAATACCTAACAAGTTGGAATGGTCACCCTCACCGGGATTATTTTCCATGGTAGGATTGTCAAGCATGCGTGGGATGCGGGTCTTCCAAAGGCCAACATGATCGCGATTTTTTTTTCCAATTTATGAGACAACCTCGAGGCTATTGAGAAGGATGCTAGCAATTTACCCGCATTATGACGGGTTATCTTCCCTCTGCCTCTATGAATAGAAATGTGTCGCTCAAGTTGGGCGTATTGGTTACATATTTGTTGAGAGCCATCCAACGTGAATCATACCATGTGCAGAGGCTTATGTGAATATTTGTGACAGCGCCTTCGCTGCAATATTGAAGAGGAATGGGGCAAGGGGGGGCACCTTTGCCTGATGCCCCCCTTTATATCAAATATTGAGAGGGATCACCTTGGAATAAGACGTAAGCTCGAAGCAAATCGAGGAAGTTTCATGACCCCTTCTGTAAAAATATTTCCACAACCCAACTTGAGCATCATTTTATGCAGAAAACTCCATCTGATACTGTCATAAGCTTTGGTAAAGTCTAGCTTTAGATAGGCCACCTTTTGTCTTATTTTTCTAGCCCAATGTAAACCTTCGCGACATTGCTCGGGATACTCCTACCGGTAGAAAGATGGGCTTGTGAGAGCTAGAATTGGCTTAATCTTCTCTGCCATAGCCTTAGCTATGATCTTATAGAAAGCAGATAAAAGTGTGATGGGTCTCCAATCGTTGATTGTGCTTGGCTCCTTACTCTTGGGGACTAAGGAAATACATCCTGTGTTCAATCTTGGGTTTAGATTTTCAGCTTGCATAAAGTCTGTATATGTAGAGAAGATATCCTTCTTGACCCATTCCCAATTGCTTTGATAGAATTCTATGGGAATTCCATCCATACCCAGACATTTATTTTTAGCCAGTAGAAAGGTGGCCTTTTGAAGGTCCTCTATAGAGAGGGGAAGACTTAGTATGTCTTGTTGACTAGAGTCTATTATCGGTGAGACTTTTGAGACCATCAGCTCTTTGAAAGTCTCTTGAAATGGTAAATTGTGTTCTCCAAAGAAAGCTTTGAAATGGTTATATAAATACCTTACGAGATCTCCTGGAGAATTGAGAATTGACCCATCGTCATGAGTGATGGATGATAACGTAGAGGATCTCTTCTTTTCTTTAGCTGTCTTGAAGAAGAACTTTGTGCATTTATCAGCTTCTTTTAGCCAGGTCAATCCTGCTTTACATCTATTGTCAACTATCTTGACCTCTTCTATTGTCTTTATATGTTCTATTATCCTTTTCTCCTTTTGTGCATTTATCAGCTTCTTTTAGCCAGGTCAATCCTGCTTTACATCTATTGTCAACTATCTTGACCTCTTCTATTGTCTTTATCTGTTCTATTATCCTTTTCTCCTTCGTCCCATCATTGGGGCCCAATGCTCTAAGTGAGAGGAGTTGGCCATAAAGGATATCCAATTCTTTCCTTTCTTTTTGCACTTTTGCTCTACCCCAGCTTTTGGCATAGTTTTTTATATTTGACAGAGCTGTTATCATGGTTTCCATACCAGAACCCGTACTAAAAGCCGTTTGCCATATGCTTTTGCAAGACTCCACAAAATATGGGTCTTTCAAATACCTGGTATTTAATTTGAATACTGTTTTAGAAGTGCTAAACTGACATTTCTTAGTAGATATCACCTGTGGATTATGATCGGAGATAGCATTCTTTAATTGATTGGACCTTTGAAGATTTGGGAGGATGGAGAAAGCCACGTCATTCATATAGCATCTATCGTGTCTTGCGTATGTCCTCCCCGTTCCCAGCCATCCATTGCACCATGTAAATCCCTTATCTCCGTCCAGCTCCATGAAGCCCAAATCCTCTACCAATTTACTCCACTGAACTTTCTCAAACCCGTGTACTATTTCTGACGACACCCCTTGTCTATCCTCAACTGCCTCCACCATATTAAAATCCCCTGCTATGAGCCAAGCTACTTGACTTCCAAAGCTTTTCAATCTATGTCTGAGAGTGGCCCATAAAGCACCTCTGCCCCTGGGGTTGTTATGGGCATAAATATTCACCAAACCACATATTCTACCTTCATGTTGCCATAGGATTATAGCCCACCTACCAAACCCGCTTCAATTGCGGAATCACATACTTTTACGCCCTTCTTCCAGCGATCAAAGTGCCCGTGACTAGAGGTATCTTTTACTGAGGCATATTACGCGGATTTATCTCCTTGATTGCGCTTTGATAACTGCTTTTTGTATTCCGAGGATTTTACTCCCGATATTCCAAATTTTAGGATCTTCGATGCCCACGTATTCTTTAGCATAATTTAGAATTGTGTTGAACAATTCATGTATCTCCCCTTTACTTTTTACACTTATGCTCCATATTTAATCAAGGACACAAACACAGGCATATTACGCCCGGATTTATCTCCTTGATGAGCGCTTTTGATAATCGCTTTTCTTGTATTCCTTAGAGGATTTTACTCCCCCGATATTCAAAAATTTAGGATCTTATGATTCATTGGGAGATGTTTGAGACCCTTTCTTCCTTTTCATGTTTGAGAAGGTCCCCATCTGTTTCTATTACGTTTTTCCTTTTTATTTTTTTCAAGGGTTACATTGGGAGGATCTTCGTCCATCCCATTCTCATCCTCCATTGGGAGGTCCGCCCACAGATTCTTGTGTGGTGGGAGGACACTCTCTATAGCTGCCAACTCTCCACATACTACAATATATCCTCGAAGTACTTTCACCTTTTCTGGCAATGCCTCCTCTGAATTCATTATTTCTTTAATGTACTGAGAGAAGGGATTGTTTACCTCAGAGACAATTTGAGTGTTGAGAGACATCTGAGGAGGGGACTTTGGGCGAGGCCCTCCACTTTTTCGAGCAATATTTCTGGTTCTCCCTTTTTGCCTGGCCCCTCCCACTTCCCAAGTTTGACCTTCTGTTTTTGACGAGCCCTCAACAGTTGTAGAGATGATAGGATCTGCTGTGGGTTTTTTGGTTGGAGATGTCGCGTTGCTGGTGTTAGGGGTTTCTACTCCCCGACTTGGAGCAAATGGGGTAATTGTTACAGGAACAGTGGGGTGGCTCGTTGGGACCCCAGAACTTGTGGGGGGAACATGGGGATTATCGCTCGCGGCATGATGCCAGAGCTCATTTCTTCTTTAGATCTTGCTCGTGGGTTCTCTTCCAGCCCTTCAATTTTTAGATCCGAAACATTTTGTATATTTCCCATTTGTTAGTCAACTTCAAGGGAAATTTGAAAGAGCAATTGCCACTCTTAACTATCACCCCTTGGGTATGCTTTCGCTTTGCCGGTATTGCTACACAAATCCTTGGCCCTCTGGCTATGGAATGTGAGATATACGCACCTATTGTGTTAGCAATAACCTTTAAAAACTCGTATCGCAAAGTCCGGAGGTAGGTGTTCGATCTCCAACCAAAGATGGGATCTTAATTGCGACATTTGATGGGGGGAGAAGCCAGGAGAATAATATTGGTATAAGATGTATTCCCCCATAAAGGTGTCCGCAACGTGAGCCACCATCTTATCTATTGTGTCTTCGCTATGGAATAAGATGAGGAAGAAGTTGCCACCTAGTGCCTTTAGAGATTCATGCTGAGGCAAACCTAACCTTTTTAAGTGTGTTGACAGCCAGAATTCTAGTTTGCGCAAGTCCAGGAACCCTCCTGTAAAGAATCCTATAACAGAGCGTGATACCAAATTCTCCACCACTTTTACATGCATACCATGGTTCCAACGCTTTCAGTTCCTTTTTTTTCAGGCTGGCCTATATTTAATTTGCCCAGATCTTGGGCAAAACCTGCTTCTACTGTTTTAAGTGATGCATCTACTCTCAAACTCCTGGCTGTTTCTTTTGGCACACTGTTCTTTATCCATTCTGAGAATCTAGGCTTGTTGATTCTTGCTATTGTGTCGTTGTTTTTCCAAGCCTCCCTTACGTTATTTCTTTGTACCGCCCCTTGCTGAGTCTGGGTTTGCAATATTGTTATGCTCTTCTTCAGACGCATCTTTTGTAGTGATGGTGCTTTGTGGAGATAGTAATTTAGCGTCTGTGCTGATGAAATAGATCCCCTTTTGCCCATCTCCCTGGATTATGATGAAGTAAATCCCCTTTTGTGAATATCTCTGTGTTTCGTTTTTCTTCCTGTAAGGCTTCTGCCAATATTGCAGATCTGCACTCCTTCTCTGCTAATTTATTATTTGATTCCAATGCTTTCTCGACTGCATCAGTTACAACCTCTTCCATGGTTGAGTCTGATATACTAGATTGAATGGATTTTTTCTGCCCGTTCTCATTCACTCTTGTTGCTACTTCTTTCATGGTTGAGTCTGATATTTCTGCATGAGTGGATTGTTTCTGCCCTTGGACACTAAGTTATGTTTTGTGCCTCATACTTCTAAGTTATGACTTTTGTATGATGGTGCTTTACCTTTGACTATTATATTGGATGTGTTTGCAAATGCTTAGAAGGTGGATGTTTGCACCAGTTCATTCTATTCACCTGCAACATTTTTTTGAATTGGATGGTATTGGAGAAGCCAAATTTTGATCTTGTTAGGAGTTTTCTCTTTGTCCATCCAAATCTTAATAGATCGTCACCTACATCTATGGATTTGCGTTTAGAAAAGGGAGAATGCTTGGACCTTTGATTTTGGATAACTTTGAAAAGAAAAAAAAAGGAATTCTTCCTTAAGAATCCCACTAATTGCATTGAGTCACATGTTAAGAAGGCACTTTGCAAGATAGATACAAATAGCTATGAAGGTATAGTTCATTTGGGATTTCATTTCGTTCTAGGTATCCTCAACCACATGGAAAATAAATTATCAGACAGGAAAATAGAATAAAATAGAGTTTTTATCGTCCATGGAGACCAATCGACCTATGGGATAAAAAACAAATGGAAAAATGGATCGAAATAAAATTAGTTGTAAAAGAAGAAGAATGGAAAAGTTACCTTGGTCGACTGATCTTGGATTGGCACAAGAACTGTTTCCTGGTTTGCATGGTGGAGGAAAAACCTTTCTTTCATTGAGCAAAAAACCAAAACCCTGGTTCTACATGCATTCGGCATGTTTCTACATGCATGCGGCCGCTCATAGTTCCAAAATCTTGTTTGCTAGACCAAAAGATCTAAATGAAAGTCATTCGAGGCATTAGTAATGGTTTTTTTTTTTTTTAACATTTTTTTATAACCCCCGATGGTTGCAATCGTTTAGAAAACGTACGGGTTTTTAAGAAGTACTCTATGGTAAAAAACAGGGTTTTTTAACAACACTGAATACGAACCAATGGCTTTCAAAATTCTAACATGCTTCAATTTGGCCCAGTAGTGAGGTATTTTTATCAACAAGGTTTTTAACGATATTGCAGTTGTCAACTCTCCCTCTCAAAATACACTCATTTGCCATTTTAAAATTATCAAATCATAAAGCTTTAAGCTCACTGAACTAAAGCTTCAAAAGAACAAAAAAGCAAAACTACAATAAAACAAGTTCAAATCAACTGGAGGGTGAAAGTATGCTGGTGAGTATCAAATAAACGCGGTGCTGAACCCAAAGACCAAAGACCCTTCATACTATTTTTTTCCACCCTTCACCAAATGAAGTCTAACCCTGCCTATGCCCGTCACTTCACATAGGGCGTACCCGTTTCAATCATAACCTGCTTACCGCCCACCGTAACTAATGACTGTGACCCGAAGGGATTTTTGAATTTGTAATTTGCAACCGTGCTCCCCACCTTTTGCTACTCCGGCCAAATAGCCCGCGGAGAAGAAGCTCGAGAATTTCCGCATTCACTCTAGTATTCCAAAACTCAAACGCACTATGGTGAAGAAGGTTGTTAATCCCACGGCTCACCAAAGAATTCCAATGGATGCCATGCGCAGGGTAAGCAAAATGCACTGCCAATTTTGATGGCTTACGATGCCCCCGTTAATTTGTTTTTCTTGATTTCTTTTCAGCCCGAAGGAACGTGCCCCTAAGACCTGGACCGGCTGATTGCCGAACCGAGGAGGACTTCCATACTTATGGGTCTATCAAACGAGGGTGTGCATCCCTCTCAATTTCGAATGGATGTGATATCTGCAGCAGAGTATAATGAGGTCTGGGACACCAATGGTGTCATTCCCAACAAGACATCCATCGACAAAGTAAGACCAGAGCATGAAGAAGCTCTAATTGAGCTGTTGAGCAAGATATACCCAGAAGGGTTGAAGAATAGAGAAGTAAGGAAGACGGTTTCCTTTTTATTTGCATTCAACAACTGCCAGAGGGCCAAGCAGGATCCCGAAAATTTCAAGGTCAATTGGGCAGCAGTGGCAGCAAAAAGCAGAGCCTATTCGAGCAAGGTCAAGAGTGAACCCAAAGACGGCCGCCCCGGCGGAACACAAAGAGCCCAAAGAAATCACAAATGCATAACAAAGACTGAAAAGCATAAAGCGTAAAGGCCAAATTTCAAAAGCAGTAATCGGCCAGAAAATTAGAAGGGAGGTTGTCATTCAGAATACCGCGAATGTGTCCAAAGAAGATTCAGCTTTTATGGGAAAAAAATATTTCCCGTCCCGGAAAGCATGATCCAAGATATGCGTGAAGCCCTAAAAATGCAAAGCAGAATGACCTAGTGTCAAAGAAGGAACAGCCGCATAATCTCGTGCAAAGGGAAGCTTCTTCTACGGCAGAGAGGGGAAGTTGAAGACCATAAAGGATAATATTGCACGCCTTCGCTAATCGCCAGATCCTAATGCGTGTGTCTCTCACGAGATTCTTTCTTTGGAGAGGGAGAAAGATATGGCGTAATATATGTCAAGTCCCTACTTGAAATGGGGGGTGGGCCAATAGATCAAAACCCGTGGTAGAAAAGGTGGCTGCACTAAGCCGAGATTGCCAACAATGAGTCCCTCCTTGCAAAAGCCCAAAGAAGACTTACGTAACGTCACCAGCCGAGGGAGATGACCAAGAGAAATGATCACCGGTCAACATCACTCCAATACCATTCCGATTGCCAATTGGAGATGAGGAAAGATGCTCCACCGGTGGTCTTGCATTCCGTGATGATTACACCCTCACCATGGATGAAATGTGGACATCATTATCACGCTAGCGCACCAGTTTGCTCATGGAAAAAGGATGTTGCCTCGAGTGCACAGAGACCATTCCTGTGGTTAGTGCGGTGAAATAGGTGTTTAATACAAGAAAGGTGAAGTGTTGCATGCTGGAACATCTCACAAAACCGAGAAGAAGATAATTGATGTTGATGAGCATGTAGCCACAACTCCTGATAGCAGCAGGAAAAGGAAACAGGTCAACACACCAAAAAGTAAAAGGACCCCAGGATCAGCCAAGCACAAGTCCACAAGGGTTCACACTCCACGCCCAAGACATGGGAAAAGGTACATGCCTGCTTTCGTGCTCGATTTTGAATTGGCAAAGATTAGAAGGAAGGTGTAGACATTGGACAGCAAACTACCAGCCAGCCTTTTCAAAGACACCGGCAAAGACTGGCAAAGATAGTGCCGAGACACCAAAGCATGCAGAATCAAAGGGAGATTCAAGTAGTACCGATGGTGCCAACAATTATATTATAGTTCCAAATTTCCGCATTTGCTTCTACAAAGGCCTCCTCTAACACCGTTGTTTGCAGTGGAAGGAAAACGATGACTAAGATGTCGGCAATCGATTCGACATAATCGTTAAGCGGTGAGCAAAGTTGACACCGGCCAAGGGCCGTGAAGGTTGTGGAAGAAGAAAGTGAGGGTGAGTCGAAAATGACCTTGATGAGAAGTATCATTTGGAAAAAAAAAACAAGGCTAATGTAATTTTGCCTTATGTATTTCAGGCCAGCAAACCTTGATTTTGCAAGCCCCTAAACCATCAGCCAAAAGGTTTTTGTTCAAACAATTAATATATTTGATCCCTGTTTTATTCCACCTTTAATGTGCAAATTTTGGTTTGGATTATTCATTCAACTTAGGCTTTCAGAAAACTTGTCTCAAGCAAAAAAGAAGGCAGCCAATGGTTATACTTAGTGAATCGATGAAGAAGACAATGCAGATAAAGAAGTGCCAAAGACAAACTCTAACATACAAAAGATGCCCGTTATCCCCGCTACATTTCGTAATGTGTATTCTCTACAAATTTCAGTTGTTAATTGAGCTCATCCTTGCATGCAGGAGAACAAGACAGTCGTGGAATGAAGAAACCGAGGACAAAGGCAATCGCAAGGGTTACCGATAGCCGTGAAACACCCATACATTGGGGGGTGGAGATACTAATAAGGATGTATCCGACTATGGCTATCAAAGACTCTCCATCATCTAGTAGCAAAGATAAAGCAGTAGTCCAAAGAGGTCGCAAAGAATGTCCAAAGATCTCCCGATAGCACTTCCCAGCAGAGTCCACCACACATTGCAGCACAGACAAGCACGATGCAGCACACATCGACAGTGGTTGAAAACGTCGAGGGATGGACACCCAGACGGAAGTGCATGGTGCTTGACATAAATGGTGTACTAGCACAGACACAACAGAGGAGAATGAATGGGAAAATCTTGCCTCCACCACAAACGAAGCATGTTGTAAAAGAAATTGCAAGTAAGTACCTCGTTTGCAGACCAGGGTATCATGAGTTTGTGGAGTGGGCACTGCAGAGGTTTGATATTGTGATTTGGAGTGCTTCTCTACTTCGGAATACAAAAGATATGGTGGATGCATTGTTCCCTGATTTGCAGACCAGATTCTTGAAGGTATATGGTCAAGAACATTGCTATGCATGCGAGCATCCAACCAGCAAAGAAAAGCAACTTTTTTTCAAGGAGTTGAACGTTGTACTTGAGGATTTTCCTCAATATCATGGTATGATTTTTTTGGTTGATGACAACCTACACAAAGGGTTTCTAAACCCTGCACACACAACCGTTCCTGTTATGCCTTTCAAGGGGCAAGAAGAGGACAACTTTTTGCAGAAGTTTGTGTGTCCAGCTTTGGAATACTTGTCTTCTCATACAGTACAGGAAACGATCTCACAAATTGACATCTCTGATGCATGGTTGGACAAGGAGACAGTTGCAGTGCTGGATTACTGCCTCAACAACTATCTTGTCTCGGCCTACTATATCCTCAATGCTCCATTAGAAGTACAAAGGCAGCTGCTGGGCACCCTTCCTGGCAAGGAGCATGACTCTGAAGACTTCGATGACTCATGAAGTAACCATTGTACACTACTTTTTTGTAATATATATGTATGATTACTTTGTCTTATCTTGAGTATTGAGTGATCTTGAGTGATGTCTCTAATCTTGAGTGTACAATTTTCTGTAATATATATCAAGCTTACTCTCCAATACTACAAGCATTGTTTCCAATACTAAAATACTCCAATACAGCAGTCCAATACTACAAACATTGTCTCACAAGCATTGTCTCCAATACAATGATCAAAATTTGAGACAAGTACACAAGTAAGTATGCACTGCTACAATGATAAAACAACTAGGTCAAAGCATATTCAACCTTCATATGGCGATCGTCAAGGATCATCGGGTGAGTAGCCTGCTCAAGGGAAAATTTGTTGGTGCTGTGAATCGATTCATCTCAAACTTGATAGCCGATACGTGATGATCAGATCGAAAGTCGCCTTTGTCTTCAAGTAGCTCCTAACTACCATCCGGCCGACAAAGATAGTACAAACCAGCCAACACATGTTCATCCACATTGAAGGTTCTGATTCAAAGAATCCTTGACAATTTCACAAGGATATGCCCCGCTTAACACATTTGACCACATAGAAATCTGCATTCTCCCGATTTCCCTCCTCGGCTACAACAAAGAAAAGTTATCACCTTCCCACGCTTCCACTAAGCCATTCTCCATCACCTTCAAAAATGCCTCATCGATTTCGCCTTCAAGACCTTCACCAAAGAGACTTATCCGGCTTTAGTGTAACATATTTCCAATTCTTCAACCCGTGCTTGTTCAAACAAGATGACCGGGTTTCCTTTCAAACAGTTACCACGTAAAACAACTTAAACCTCTATGAGCCACCCTTGTGCTTGATTTGGCCAAGTATGTCCTGGATGTCGTGGTATTTGCTTGGTTTCTTCCACTCGCACACCCAAAGTTGGTCTGGGTCTCTATCAACATCATCCTTTCCAATTATCCGTAGTACCGCAAGGAGACAACAAGTATTGCAGCTCACGAGACAAAGATAATACAACACTACTCATCACATTACAATGTTAGTTCACGACAAAGACTTAAAGCAGATGAAAGCACTATTCAAAGACATTACGTTAGCTTTTATGTGCAGCCCTACTCAATGTATCACAGCCAGATGAAAGCATAATACCTTTTGATGTCCCCTCGTTGTTGGCACCTTCATTCCAACGAAGTTGCGACCATTGTGCATCTTAAAGACCCCTAAATCTCACCCCATCATACTTGAGTCGCTCTCTAGTGAATGCCCCTTTAAGGATCCCCCTTGCCCATCGCGGCTCTCCCTTACCATGGGCTGTCCTAAAGAAATTCCATACTATTTCCTTCCCTAGCTCATGGTGATATCTTGGTAGGAAATAGAATGGCCGAAGCAGATTTGAATTGGCTAGAACAACCATCCGACCAAACTATATGCCCGAGAAATCTACACCATTTGATACAAGCCATGAATTGTGCTTTTAAGACAAGGGTTTACAAAAAAGAGTGTCATGAAGCTTGTCATCACCAAGTAAAAATGGGTTTCCTTCAATAGCTTTTTCGATCCCGTAATCGATGTCCATCCTATACGTGATGTGGACGAGAATTGTTATCCGTCATTGTGCCAATGTTGGCTTTGAACCTCCCTTTGTATTTTTATGTCCGTAATTTCTCGCAAAATCAATTACGTAAACAATGGTGCCATCTTGGATATTGTCCAGCAACTCCCGAATTGCATGGCCTCGCCATCTAGCCCCTCAGAATTGTGTGGCACTAATATCTTCAATGTGGAACACGATATGAAATGAAATCCTTCACCGCCGTTCTCTTGTAAGACAATCTAAGGATTGGCTTTGGTCCTTCCCCTTGCCATTTGAGGTCTCGTCTTGTGCTGCAGCTTCAGATCGTGGTCCCACCGCCTTCCTTGGATTTCTTACTTTTGTTTCCCTTCTTCTCAACTTCTCGGCTGCAGCTCTTCAGTCAGGTCCCAAAGAGCTACCTTGGATTTCTTACTTTTGTTTCCCCTTCTTTCAAACTTGTGCCGCAGCCTTCAGTCGTGGTCCCACCAGCTACCTTGGATTTCTTACTTTTGTTTCCCTTCTTGGTGGCATTGGCTTTTTTCTTTCTCACGCCACGGCACCTCCTTGGTAACACACCGCAACTCCACCCAGCTTCTTCTGCCTCCACGGAATCAGAACAAGGTCTCAGAGCATAAAATGTAAGATTAGCGCAAGTTGAAAGCACAAAAGTAGTATTCAATGGATGACAAGACATATCAACATGTTTCAAAGATGCAATAAAGAGAGTATTACCTTTTCAAACGCCTTCCATTCAAGCAAGAACTCATGATTCTCTTTTTCTTGGACATATAGGAAGAGTTTTATGCCACACTTCTAACATGTCCGCGATCAAGCGCCATGTTTATGCCATTCTTCACCCTCGCCTTGTTGCAAACCACGCCCTCCGTGAGCTCGGGCCGGGTTGAGTCATACGATGTTGGTCGGCCGACACTTCTCACCGTGTCCACAGACTCGCAGTGCACTTGCACTCTTCACCATGAAATCCGGGCCACGACCTTAATGCATTCGTGGCTACCCCGCATACCCAACTTCATATGGTATATGCAACAATGTGTTTCCTTCGATACTTTCTTTACATAAATAGGCTTCAACTTCTCGAAAAGCCTTTAAGCAAAACAGGTGTTCGTGGATGTGCCTTTTTGTATTGTTGAAATAGTCGCAAATTGAATGGTGGCCGTTGGTTAGAAATATTTATGCAATAATAGCAAAAAAGATTTGTATGGAAACTTATAATGTGGTGACCTCCATAAGGTGCAAGGGATAAGAAATTCGAAGCCCCGACTCTCCAATAGTGTTCACAACATCTTTCTTGCAAGGAGAGACTCGCTATTTTGTTTCCGAACTCGTTATGCTTTGCTTGCAAACATGGGTGAGAGAATCGCGACCTCAACCTCCTTTGGAAGCTAGACCACTGACCATTTCCAAGGATCGGCTTTCGATTTTCTTAATGCAAAGAAGCTTGCAATTGTTGACCTCATGCAACCTATCATAAGAAATATTGCACATTAATCAATGAACATATCCCAGCCAAAGATCACTTAGCAGATACAAGCACTTAAAAGCATGAAGAAGCAATGTGCATGAAAGCAAGAATTAGATGTACCTAACAGCCCCGCCATAGTGGAATTGCATCTCGATTTTGTGGAAGAAGCCATCACCGGTGTCGAGGTTCCGCTCTCCAAATATCATGGTTCCTTTGCCTCTTTGTGGCTTCCATTGTCCGTTTAAGTTGTTGAGCAAAGACCCTCACGCCTTTGCACTCCTTTGATTTGGCAAAATTCCGTGTTCCGAGATTTCCATTTCGTGGTGATGAACCACCCTCTTCATCACATCGGCCTTGAGTTCGGGTGAATGCTTTTGGTGAGCTTGTTGAAGTAATCAACTACAAGCTTGGCTATTTTTTGCCTCAAGGCCCCGCTCGCTCAGATCCTCCCGCTCAACCGCCGCTTTCCTCATCTTATTCCGTAATCAGATTCTCTCTTTCTCTCGCATCCAATTTCTTGTAAATTGCAGAGGAAACCGGATCTTCACGCTGATATTTTCGTGTTGCATTGACATCCAACAAACGGAACACAGTATTGGAATTCATCAGCCGAAAGTCCAATGCTAAACGTGTGATTGCCTCCGTGCCGCATCGGGGAGCCATGAAATTCCCGAGAGAGGGAGAATAAGTGAATTGAGGGAGAATTTTTCGGGCCATGAGGTCGTGGTAGTTAGGGGGCTCGATCGAATTTGCAACGCACTACCACTCAGCGAAAATCCAGCCAAAATCCCACAATCATTTTCCTAACGGTTCGTTGATGAGGTGGACGCGGCGAAAGTACATGAAGGGCGCCAAAAATATGACGGGCAATTACACCCACCAAAGACCCAAATTAAGCAAAAGCAGGGTGCTTTAAGCTGGCTAAAACCAGCTATAAGCATGCTACAAGCATGCGCCCCCGGACGATGCTTTTGATACCCACCAAAGATACTTTTACCCCCGAATGTCTTCAAGTTGTCGCAAAATGGTTCTTTATGTAGTTACCATTTCCATCTCACCATGATTTTAGAAACAATGATTTAGTGAGATATTTGGCAAAACAATTTACTTTAGATGTTGAACTTTATTGTATTTTTTTTTTCGCAACAATTTCCTCCGTGTAATCGTGACTTTAATGTGTTTGGCCTGAGGCAAATAAGTTCAACAAGTACATTGCATTCAAACTTTATAGTATTTTGCGAAACCTCGCTATATGGTATTCCTAATTTGTGGAACTATACCCTACAAGCAAGGATAGCTATCTACATTCCATAATAAGGCATAACTTATAAAGTACATTGATCCAATAGCTCTCGATGCTTGAAGTCATACCTCGTATGAGAATATGCACTTAAGCAAAACGAGGTTGTAGGAGGAGTTATATGACATGAACAACATATTCAAGCCACCCAAATTGGAAGAAAAACCTATTTTAATTTCCTAGCTTCGATGAACCCATTTCTCACAAATTTTGCGCCTAAAATTTGGAGCATTGAATTACCCCGTTATTGTGCGACTCACACAAGAATTTTTTTTTTGTCCTGGGTTGCTTCAGTGCAGGATCTATTTTCAGCTGCTGATCGTTTTCATCCCCGCAATACGCCGTGGACGGCGCGAAGGCTGAAGCTCTTGAACATGGCTGAAATTTTTGTATACAAGAAAGGCAATCTACATGCCTTTCCTGGCATGGAAACAAGGTGACGCGCGAAGCACGGAGCCCTGTTGACATGCCAGGAAAGGCACGTAGATTGCCTTTGTTGTAACGTGGAAGAGGAGGTTAACCTCCTTCTCGAGGGGGTTATGCAAAATAACCCTCGAGGCCGGTAGGCCGAGAGGGTTAGTTTGCATGACTCCGAGAGGAGGAGGTTGACCTCCCTTAACCACATGCCCGAGCAAGTTTAGCTCTGTTTAATCTAGTGCAACAATTTCTTCTGTTTTGATCCAATATTAGAAAAGGTTCGAGCTGATTTTAGATTGGGTTGTTTTTTTCTTCTTATCCTGTTCTTTCCTGATTGCGGGTTCTGATCTATGAATAGAAATATATATCTGGGTACTGTGTAATCCAGTTCGAAAGCCCAACAAACGAGTTTCTTTGTTTTTATGCAGTATTAGCAAAGGTGAGAGGGTTAATTCGTTTGGATTGAAATGGGATTTTTTTCTAAAGTAGGTTTTTTTTTCTTGCAGATGTTCGTATTCACAGATTCAATGTTTGAAGCGATATTAGCAGAAGAGATATTATCGGAAACAGAGATGGGTTGTGCATCTTCAAAGGTAACACACATGCAGGCAGAAAAAGAGGGACAGATCGAAGTTTCAGAGCTCGGAAAAAGTGTAGCAGAAGAACAGAATTCCGGATCCAGAAAAGGGTCATTTTGCGATACAGAGTAGCTAAACATCAAGCACATACGACATTCTAGATCTCCCAAAAGAAATCGCCCAAGATTTGCCTTCCTTTTCGGTCTCAGAATTCTCCACCGATCCAAGCAGCAAAATTCCTTGTCTCCAATCAGGATCAAAGCCGCAGTGCCTGAACAAGAGTAATTTATTTGCAGAGTACAGTGAATATTCTTTGGAAGGGAATATTCGGAAGATTATTGTCTGTAATTCTTGGAATATTCCTATGAAACGAATATTCCAGTGATTATGTGATATAACCACTATCAAATCCAACGGTTGCGGACGGTCAGATTCAAATAACTTGCAAGGGCATGTGGTTAAGATAGTTAGAAACATTCTGCGAGCTGTAAAATCTTTGGAATGCAGGGTAAAACTTCTGAATGCTGGGTAAAATGGCTGGAATAGCAGGTAAATGGCTGAATCGTGGAGTAAATTTGTTGTAACAGGAGCCGGGGAAGTTCTTTGCTGCAGTCAAGAAATCTCTGTAACATTCCTGGGTTAGAAATTTACCACGTGGCCTGTCGCGATTGGAAGGGAAAGGCAAAATGTTTCTAACTATTTTTTACGTTTTCAGCACTGGGTCAGCCAATTTTGAGGTGGCCAGCGATATTTCTCCATTGAGTCCCCCATATGTAGTAGAGGGCCACATAGGACAATTACCGACAATCTTGTTGCTCTGAAGAATCGTATACGGTGCCGATCTTGTAAAACATTTGCTGGGCATGATCTTATCCATCAATTATCCGGCGTATAAGATATTACTGCATCCCATTTGCGGATGGCGGCTTGCCTTATCCATTTCACCCTCCAGAAATTTATTCCGGCAACAATCTGTCCGTAACGCCGGCCGATAAATTTGGATATTTATGCCACTACACTACGTAAACACGTCCCTCCGACGCTGAGGATCTAATCCCATCCTCCAGAGCTCGGCGCAGCCGTTGATCGCACGCACGCAGTTTCTATGTACATTGAAATGTCTGTAAGCTGAAGTTTTGCCCTGATCGCTGATCCGGCTGTAGCATCCTTCTGTAAGTGCTCTTAGTTTGATGAATTGCTTCTTGCCCTGGGCGCCTTTGTTTACGGTAGAAGATTTGAAATTTAGAGAATTTTAATAAATTCCTCTGTGCGATCGTCTATGGCTTCGGTTGAAAGTTTTACAAGGACGGCGAAGTCTCCGGTGTGCGTCTATGAGCTCAGGCCTGTATTCAGAAGCCAAAAGGGTAGATTTTGCTTCAACAGGGAAGTTCTTGGAGGTCGGGGCTCTATTTTGAAGCTTCAGCTTCCTCAACGTCTTTGTCAGAATGATTTATGTAGTAATGTAGTTAGGGATGGCAAGAAGCAACGCCGTTGTTTGCCTATCGTAGCTTGTGATTCTCGTTGGAGCGGGAAGAGCTGGGAAAACGATAGCGCTGAATACCTTTCTGCCAATGTGGTAGATGCAGGTAATGGCTGATCCATCTCGATCTTTATGTGAATTTTGCATGCAGACATGGTTATATTAAGTTGTAGGGTTTAAGCTTCTTTGTTGCCCGTTGAACGTTTGCCAGTGAGCATGTTGCCCCTCCAAGGCCGTCTTTTTATGACTCTTTCAAATGGCCGGGAGGTTGAAGTGGATCATATAAATCCTGCAAAGGGGAGGTTGCTGTATAGGTCGCGTAGTCCAGCCATATTTCTTAAGATTGAACATGATTCTGATCTTCTACTCCCCATTGTTGTGGGTATGCTTCAATCTTTATCTTTTTAAGGAATGAATTGGCTTAAATACAGTGATCTCTGGCGTTTCGTTGCAGGTGAA
>JAJEKV010000543.1:0-151910 GCA_021234155.1 Isoetes taiwanensis
GAATGGAAAGTTGAGCGAAAAGTGGAAGCGTAAAAAGGAGAAGGCACATGAAAAGGTAAGCAAAAAGAGAAAGAACGAAAAATGCATAAGAAACGGAAAGAGGAAAGTTAAGTACATGGAAAAGGAAGATAAAAAGGAAGGGAAAAGGATAAGAAAAAGAGAAAAAGAAGCGGGAAGGGGAAAGATGGAAAAAAAGGAGGGGGAAAAGGTGGGGGTTAGAATAGACAAAAGGGAGAGGGAAAAGAAAAGAAAGGAGAAAGTCTTAAAGGAAAGGGAAAAGGGGGAACTAGTGGGGAAATGGGAAGGGGAAAAGGGGAGGGAGAATTTTGGCTTATGGGTTAGAAAAAAAAGGGGAGAATGGAAAAAACAAAGAAATTAAAGTTTTGGGCCATCCGACTGAGAGTATCAAAATCGAACATTCAAACCAAAACATCAAAGTAACACCCAGGATGTTTGGAAAGTAGCAATGTGTTATGGCTGATAAAAAGGATGATTGGATCTCAACCGCTGGAAATCACTATAAAATGGGAGGGCAAAGAAAGGACGTCTTTACATCCAAGGGAGCCTCCCATGAAGAACTGCCTCATGAAAGGTAATCCACTCGCAGCGAAAAAATGCATAAGAAAGAGGAAGGGAAATGACTAGAGGAAGGGGAAAAGGAAGGGAGAGAGCTGAGTGGAAAATTGATAAGCGAGGGAAGATCAATGGCATGAATGTGATTCTATAAATGAAAAAGGGGGAAACCTATATTCAAAGGGTTTATAGCGGGGTAGAAAAAGTATGTAGAATAAAAAGAAAGAAATTAAAGGTTCTAATTTATAGATTGATGGATGAGATTACTAGTGGGGTAGATAGCATTTTGATTGGACAAAGCCATTTTGGCCGTACCTCAATTTTTATGAGGTGAGCGGGGCGGGCGTGTTATCTCCTTAACACCTTTGCCGAGAGTTTTTAGACCATCCGATCACCATCAAAATCGTCCATTCGATAACATCCTAGTAACACCCTAGGATGTTTTGAAGTAGCAATGTGTTATGGCTGATAACACCATTGATCAAGATTGATCTCAACCGTTGGATCACTATAAACTTGAGGGGCAGTGTGTTAAGGGGTCTCTACATCCAATCCAGTCCCCCATGTGCACTCGTCTCACTAGAATCATCCACTCGCGCATCATTGCGAACATGTGCACTTGGGAAATGACTAGATGATCCACCTAAACATCGTCATTGGAGATTTGGTCATTGATAAGCAAGATCAATGGCATGAATGTGATTCTATAATGAAGTGAACCTGAGAAACCTATATTCTAAAGCTATAGCGTAAGTATGTATGTCATGTATCAATCTCTAGATTGGATGGATGAGATTGGTCATTTGATTGGACAACTGAGATTTAATTTTTTAGACGATATAACTGCTTTCATCCATTGGCTGAGATTCACTCGCTTCAATCCTACGTTCAAAAGATTTTGGAAAGGAAAAAGGGCAAAAAGGGGAAGGGAGGAAGAGAGAAAAGGGGAAAAAAAGAAAAACTAAAAAGGGAGGGAAAATAGAAAAAGGGCAAACGGGAAAAGGAAAGGAGGGGAAGGCAAAAAAAGGAAGGAGAAAATAGAAAAAGGGAAAAGTGGAGAGTGGGAAAATGCAAGAGAAAATGAAAACGTGAAAGGAAAAAAGGGAAGAGCAGAGACGGGCAAATCGGAAAAGTAGAAAAGGAAAGATAAAATTGCAAAACAGATTAGGAAGAGGGAAAAAAAAAAGGGAAAATTAGGAATGGAAGAATAGAAAAGGGAAACGTGAAAATGGAAAGATAAAAAATGAAAAAAGAAAAAAGAAAAAAAAGAAAAACTATAATGGGATAAAAGGGAAGAAAATGTCTGTATTCTCAACTGAATCAATTTAATAAGCTACAACACTAATTCAACACTTTCTAGGGCAAATGAGAATGAATTTTTGGTGCCTAAACTTTTTTGAATTCAATGTTCACAAAAACACTGTAGCAAAGGGATTGACAACTTTATTGTAGCACCATTCACTGCTGCAAAATCTCCGAGAGCACAAGCGATTACATCCAATTTCACATCCTGAACTATGTAACTTAAGTTTCGGCCCCTCTACACCTGAATCGACAACTCTTTCTGCTATTTCTCCACCTTTTTATCGTCCACAAATGGATCTCAGTGCAGCCACCTTTCTATATTGAACTTCGTCTTTCTTCTTTTATGTATCTTTGAATTTCTTTTTTGAGTCTCATTCAGATTCCTATATTAAATTTTAGTAGATAGTAAATATTGAATCCTTATCAATATGGCATGATATTAATCTTCAACTTTCCTTTTGAAGACAGTTGACCTTTCTTTCGATCGTGGCTTTAGTGAAAATGTCTGTCGGTCTCAGCATACTATTCGTAGCTTTTAAGAATCTTAGGATCCTTTTCGTTGCAAACCAATGTACTTTCCCTGGATTATGACAATATTTGCTAAGTAGATTTACTGAATATGAAATATCAGGACATGTATTATTGGAAACAAACAAGAGGCATCCAATCAATCCCCTATATGACACTTTTTCCATCTCTTTCATTTCTTCCACTGTTTTTGGACAATGATCTGTAGATATCCTACAACAAATGGAGTATTCACACTATTAGCATCTTTCATGATAAATTTTCATATCATGTTCCCAATATTCTTCTCGCGAATCAACATCAAAATCCTTTTCTTTTGATCTCTGCACACTTCAATTCCCAGAAATTGTTTTAATTCACCAAGATGTCATTTTGAATCTTTTTTTGCAAATGTTCTTGCAGTAATTCAAGCATTCTAAATGATTAGATGTTGTCACACAATCACATCTATGTACAGTGCCATGATACAGTACTTGTTTCCATCTCTGAAGATATACAAATTTGTCATTATTCAGCTTTACGAAACCTTGTTCCCTTAGATATTTGTCCATGCATAAATACCACTTTCGAGCAGCCTGTCTCAGTTTGTAAACAACAAATTTCAGCTCCATTTCCTCACTGGACGTGACTCAGTAACAACTGCCAGTAGATGAGGTGACTACTGATCTTTCAGCTCCATTATCAACTGTAAATTCATGAACTAGATTATCTTTGTTGGGTGCATCAGATTGAAAAGCTGAAAACATCAAACAGTTCTTTACCTCCTGACCGTCTTGTGCATTTTTCCCTTCTGCAACTTCTTGAGTTACATTTATCCTAGCAACTCCTCCTCTTCTTCTAGTATTTCTAGCTCTTTCTCTAGGAACAAAACTACCTCTTTTTGCTCTGCCCCTTCCACGACTCCTTCCATGGTTTTTGGGGTTGGAACAATTAATAGACATATTCCCAAATCCTCCAGAATTAAAGCAACTAATCTCCTTATTCAACTTTGAACAATCTGATTTTAAATGCCCTAGTTCGTGACAATAATAGCATGGCCCTACGCTCCTTCCAGCAAAACCTCCTTGTCTCCCTGCTTTTGTTTGTCTTGCATATAGAATTTCATTACTTTCATCATCATCAATGCCTTTTACCTTCCTCTGCTCAAGCTCGACCTTCACAATTCTTTCTGCATCATCTTTATCCTTTGCCATGTTCCTTATAAATATAGGCAACATTTGGTATTTGTCAAAAGCTTGGGATATTGCAAGAATCTTACCGTCAGCAGAAAGTCTAAATCAGCAAATATATTATCCATCTTGAAGAAAAAAATCTGCGACATTTTCATTCTCTTCATATTTAAGCATTTTTAACTCCTAATTTAGAACATTGAGCTGTGAAGATGATTTCCTTTCATACTTACTGATCAGATACAACCACATCTGTTGAGGGCTCATTCCTCGCATCCTCAAAAGAATGTTCGATACAACTTTACACGAAATAATACTTTTGGCTTCCCTTATTTTTGCATCTCATGTGCTACTTGAGCTACTTCCAACTGATTCAACTTATGTTTGAGATGTCTTTTCTATCTTTTCTGCTTATCTTCATCAGCAATTCTAAGCTTTTCAAGCTCAGCTATAGCCCTCTCGTAGCTCCCTTCCTTCTGGTGGTTTAACAAATTCTCAAAACCCTTCAGTACTTAATACATCTCACAATTTTTCTTTTCATACTTGAAAGCCTGGGCCACTAGTGTAAACTTCTACAGCATTAAGCAAGGATGCTTCCAACCTGCTTGCCATAACTTTGCTCTGATACCACTGTTTATATTCTCAACTGAATCAATTTAATAAGCTACACCACTAATTCAACAGTTGCAGGGCAAATGAGAATGAATTTTTGGTGCCTAAACCTTTTTGAATTCAATGTTCACAAAAGCACTGTAGCAAAGGGATTGAACTGCAAAACCTCCGAGAGCACAAGTGATTACATCCAATTCCACATCTTGAGCTATGCAACTTGGATTTTGGCCCCTCTACACCTGAATTGACACCTATTTCTGCTCCATCTTTTTATCGTTCCCAAATAGATCACGATGCAGCCATGTTTTTATATTGAACTTCATCTTTTTTCTTCTCCATCAAAAGTCTGGATGGTATGTATCTTTGAATTTCTTTTTTTGAGTCTCATTCAAGATTCTCTATATTAAACCTTAGTCGATAGTAGATATTGACTTATCATCATGGCATGATATTAACCTTCAGAAAAAAAGGAAGGGAAACAGAAAAAGGCGGTCGAATGTTCTTCGTTGTATAATTTTATAAATGTGAATTAGTTTAACAAATACTCCTTTGTATCATTTACAATTATAAGTTTATGCCCAACAATGCTGGACATATTTTTTAATTTGTTGGGGGGCTGTCTATATGCTTATTACAAGGGATAGTCGACCTTCAACGACGTCCGCAGGTTGTTCAACGATGTCGAGTCGTCGAAAAATGACGACAACGTCGTTTGACGACTTTGACGTCGTTCAATGGCATCACGACGTCGTTCAACGACGTCGCACAGAGTTGACGTGTCCACCATGCCTGCGTGGCATGGTGCTGTTGCCAAGCTGGCAGGCCTGTGTGTCAAGACATGTCAGCCAGACATCGTTCAACGACGTCGCACAGAGCTGATGTGTCCACCATGCCTGCGTGGCATGGCGCTGTTGCCAAGCTGGCAGGCCTGCGTGTCAAGACACGTCAACTTGACGTTGTTAAACGACGTGGCATACGAAAATTTTAAGATAAAAACAGTATCCGATCTATCTATTCTCAAGAAAAAAGTGGGCAGATCCGATGGCGATAACCCGAAGCAAGTGTCGAATCCTTCGGATGTTGAAGGATTGGCTACTTGTGCAAGAGGTAGGCCTGCTAGTTCAAGGCGCAGGTCATCAGTCACGAAGTCAGCACCGGTAAAGAGAAAGAGATGCAAGGGAAAGCAGAACTCAGATCATCAAAATCAATGAAAAAACTTTCCACTGATTAATCCAGCACCAGCAGAGAGCCCCAAAAAACGAGGTTAAAGATTGTTCACGTTGTGTCTGACGTGTCCTCGGATGATGACTCAGAAGACTCCGCAAGATACATTGGCTATGCATTTCCCAGGCATACCATCATAGCCTGACCAAGATGTTTTTGTAAATCAATGAAAATATCAATAAAAAAGTTCTTGTAAATCTCAAATTTTATACATCTCACATTCTGTTATACATTTGCTTTGAATATGTTTTAGATTTAATATATTACACTTCTGTTATACAAAAGATAAAAAATCTCTATTTTTTTTAAACGTTAGCATGACTTATGTTTAAACTGTTATATTCAATGGATGACGTGTTGCTGTTGCCAAGCTGGCAGGCCTGCGTGTCAAGACACGTCAGTAAGACGTCGTTAAATGATGTCCCGCAGAGCTGATGTGTCCACCATGCCTGCGTGACATGGTGATGTCACCAAGCTGGCAGGCCTGCGTGTCAAGACACGTCAGCTAGAGGTCGTTAAACGATGTCCCACAGACTTGATGATGAATACGAAATTATTTTCGTATGCCAAATACGAACCCTAACACTAACCCTAACCCTAACCCTAACCCTACATCCACGTTATAAGTGGATCCATCAGTAGCTGCTGTTATTCTTATCTTTTGAGTGTTCTTGCCCATCTTGCTATAATGGTCCGGCAGTTAAAGACTACCTTCGCGCGATATGTTTCCTCCTCCTCCAACTCCAAGGGAAGACACCTCCAGCAACCCCCCTGCTTCTCCCGCTGAGAACCCTCCCTTCACCATCGTGGCAAAGATGAGTGAAAAGGAGCTTCTTTTTACACTAACATCTGGCGTTCCCTACGGGGAACGACTGGTAGAATGGCTCATCGACTCAAACAAAGAGAAAACGACGTTAATGGTGCAGATAATGATGCAAATGGTTGCATCAAACTGTCACGTCCTCAGGATGGACATAACTAATGTATAAGCTTTTTTTATGAATGGAAACAATAAGTTTTTTTTATCTATTTGTGTTGTCGTTGTATAAGCTTCTTTTGTGAATGGAAACAATATGTTTTTTTTATCTATTTGTGTTGTTTGTATTTTATGTTGTTTTTCTTATGTTAAACAAACGCGATGCGTCGTTAAAGCGGCGTTATGGTCATCTGACGGGGGCATCTGACGCTCTCGAGCTGACGTGGCATGCCTGGATGTTAAGCCATGTCGGCCCTGCAAGGTCCTGCTGGCCTCATTTGACTTGGGGAAGGGTGCCAGCTCAGTTGCCCCACAACGGGCTGCCCCGACCGTTCTAATGCTAACCCTTTGACCTAGACCTTCTCCAAAAATTCCGAAAATTAGGCTGTGTGCTGGACATGAATTAGAAATCCAACTGGCAAAAAACCAGAATTTATTTTCATACGATGCATTAATTACGAATTTGTGAATGTCTTGCCACTGCAAAAGCGCCCCCCGACTTCTAATTGCCACATCGGGAGGAGGACAGACCCAAACTCCATTCCATCAGTTCCCCTTGCTCCGGTTCTCGGTAGCGGGTTCCGCCACGCCCCAAGCCCAATGGACCAAAACTTCGGCCCCAAAACATAAACCCTTCTAGAACACGGGCAACCCACGGGGGTTTACGTTTGGAGGCCCTCTCCTTGTCGATCTGCTTGGGGACCTTGCGCCGCGTGTCTTGACGTGGAGGGGGGGTGTTGACGCCAGAGCGGGGACCCTAAAATCCCCCCGAAAGCTGCGTGCCCCAATTTCCTCTCCCCAAGGCCCTGGGGACCGACGGGCGACCTCCCCTCTCTGGAACCACGATTTGGCTCTGCCAATGGACTCAGAACGTCGACATTGCCCTGGAGACCAAGTTCCGTGGGTCGAAGACCATCCGACCTCCAAGAAGCGCCAAAGTAGCTCATGTCCACCACACTCGCAAATCAATTGGCATAGGATGTGGATGCCACATACTGTCGTGGAGGGCGTGAGTGTTTCAATCCTTTGCAAAACCGACCTTGTAACTTGCTCCCTAGGGTAATTTCGCCATTACGGATGACTTCGCGAGGTCGATTTTCCATTCCGGAGCCTCCCCGGTGCCCGAACGACCTCTGGATGCTCCGTGGTTTGACAAGTTCTCTAGATGCTCCGTGGTTTGACAAGTTCTCCGGACCGATCTGGAATCTTTTGGGCCTTCCGAAGAGGGGCCCCCGAAATGCAGGATCCAACGGTGGGATAGGGGAATCGGGCCCGAGAGGGTGATTTGCCGGGGAAGGGCTGCCTCGGAATTTTTGGATCCCCGCCGGGGTGGGACTCTCCCCTCTTGTGAGGGAGCCCTGCAAGGTCCTGGCCTCGTTTGACTTGGGGAAGGGTGCCAGCTCAGTTGCCCCGCAACGGGCTGCCCCGACCGTTCTAATGCTAACCTTTGACCTAGGGGTGAAAGCATGTTGTAGTGGAACAAAAGCGTGCATTTTAGCACCACATTTTTGGGTGCTAAGTGTGGTGGGAACTACCGAATTTGTAGTGGAGAGGCAGCTATTTTTCAAATATACACATTATTACTTATTCAAAATTTTGTCCTTTTCGAATTACACGATCATTTTCCCTCAAAAACTCGACACGCCCCCTTAATCCGGCAAGACCATTTTCGACTGGGAATTTTCATTTTCCCTCAAAAAACTCGATCACGCCCCTTAATCCGGCAAGACCATTTATGATTTCTCGGCAAGAAGATCGATCACTTAAATGGCTCGATCATACCGACTTGAATGCCACGGGATACACCTACAAGGAAATGTACTGTGCAAGAAAAGCATTACGCCACACAAGAAGAAATCGAAGTCTGTTTGGGGACCGAAAGTATTAGGAAAATCCACTTACGGTGGGTTGCATTCTAGATTCGGATTCTCTCGTTGTTTAAAATATTGTTTTGTTTCATCATGCGAGGTTGAAGAATCGAGCAAGGAGAGGTATAATGAATATATGTCCCTTTACAGAAAATCACACAAAGGAAGTGTGCACGGGGAGGCATGGCCTCATAGACTATGGTGGCATAATGTATTACCTTCACACAAAAGGAAAAGAAATAAACTGGTTGAGTTTCCGGCAACAAGTTAAGAGAAAAAGGGACTCAAGCCCTCCGTCCCAACGTAAGGGGAAGCATGCAAGCATTTTAAATAGTGAGGAAGCAGAGCAAAATGCCGAGATGATGCTTCCTCTCTTGAAATGACTAGGCCACAATTCAAGCCTCCTCAAGTCAGAAGAAGAATCCCGGGAAAATCATCGGAAAAAAAAAATAGGTACTTTTCAACCCTCTTCTTACGAGCCACCATATGATGCAATTTAATATTGGAACCGTTATTTTCCAAAAAGGTCTAGCAAGCTTGAACAATAATTTTACACCACTTACTTCTTCATTTGGGTGTGTTGTAAGTTATGTGTAGGAAATTTGTTTGCTAGTTTCGAAGTTGTGGTGGATAATTTCAGTTCCACGAGTATGTAGCTCAAATGTGTTACGGAAGACGGTCATATGGTGCCAATTATATGTTAATAATGTAGTTTGTAGCATATGTAGTGTCACATATAGTACCAAATGTGGTACCTTATCGAATAGTGAATTGGCTTCCATATGTTTCTATACTTAGTGTCATATGTGATGTTAGATATGGTGATACTTGTGAATGGTGGATTGTCCGCCATGTGTGGTGCCAATCGCTGCGCTAAATATTGCACCACGCTATCCGCCACATATGGGGTAGTGGATGCCCTGGGATGTGGTGCCTTACATCGCGGCATTGTGGTGCCACATGTGGTGTCTAATGTGGCACCACTATGGATCCACATTTTGCACCACATGTGGTGTCTTTGACGCCATTTGTGGTGCAAAGTAATGGATTGCCATATGTGGTGCTTTGGGTGCATTGTGGTGCCATATGTGGTGTGGCATGTGGCACCCGGGTGCCACATGCCACACCACATGTGGTGAGTATGACGCCATTTGTGGTGCAAAGTTTGTCATGATGGAATTTGTGGTGTGTAAAGTGGTGCTGTTGTGTCATGTGGTACTAACCTTGGATTACTTTCCGGTTGAATTCAACAGGACAATTGGGAGAGTGGATCAACTCTACAAGATCGGTGATTCATTGTAAAGGCAAGGTTGCAAACTTGTGATCAAAGCTCGCAAGGTGTGCTACAAATGAAGGTTCAAAGCAACTTGAGTTCCGCATCGAGAAGATGAATAAAGATTTAAAAAAATAGGAAGGAATGATTAAGGATAAACCAAGTTAAGTGCGCGGGCGGATTGGGCTATATGCCAAGATCTGAGGTCTGAAATGAAGGAACTATTACCGTAACTTGAGCGGACAAAAATCGAGGAGCTTAATCTGGCTGTCGACCAAGGAAGCGCATACACAACAAAGATTGAAAGTCTTTGGAACCAAGGTTAGAGAGGTTTACGTCTTGCAAGGACCGTCTTCCTTTATTTGTCTTGGATCCACTACTTCCGGACCTTGATAAGGTGAAGATTATGGTAGTGGTGTCCATTCTGTGGCAAGATCCTCCGGTGGATGGGGAAACCACTACCAACTTTGATTCTTGAATGCAAATCACCAATACCATCTTCCATGTCGCTCAACCTCTTGAGGTACTTCATAACAAAATTCACGAAGTGCTTAGTATAATTGTATTCTCATTGACAAATTTCGCGTTCACTTTGCGGGGATTTGTAATCATTTGTTGCATTGAGAATTCTTTGTCATGAATTTTCTACAAACATGGGTACAAGCCTTAGGTGTGAGTAGGGAGGATCAAAAGCAACTTCAAGCTACCGAGGCACTTATAGGTGAGCACTTATAGGTAGCTTAGTTTACATGCTAAGTTCCATTGTCTCTTTTGGCTTGTCCTGTTGGCCGGCTTAGTCTCTTTTGCTTGTCCTGTTTATTGTATCTAAAGTGCCGCCTGGGATGAGATCGCTCGCTCATTTTAGGGGGCACTTTGGATATATATAAACAGGAACGTCGTAAAGAGAGTAAAAAAGCCTGGAGCTTAGTTAAAAAAACCAAAGCATAGTTACAATCAATTGTGATTCAATTCCAGGTTTGCAGAGCATGGTGCCGTTTACTAATTCAGGTCTAACTGTTCATACTGGTGGCAATGACTTTGTGAGTCCATATAGCACACCAAAAAGGGAATTATTTTCTACCCTCAAAGGTAACCAAGTCTTGTTTGATGCAATTGGGATATGTAGCTTACTTCTTCATCCCTACTTTGTAGATATAGAGGTACAATGTGGTCAGGTAGGGGGACAAGACACTCACACCCCTTCAATAGCATTAGACACAGAAGATGCATCAGGTTACAGGAACTCGGACAAATCAGTAGATGTCAACAAATCAGTAGGTGCATCAAGTCAAGCTCCAACTGGACAACAATCTGCCAGATCAGCAGATGCATTAAGTCATGCTCCACACCAATCTGCCAAATCAGCAGATGCATCAGGTTATGATCTGAACAAATCGTTAGGTGAATGTAAGTCACAAGGTAACTTCCAACCTTTTGTGCCTGTCTTCTTTTTAATTTGACCCATATAGTTCTGAGAACCGTTAAATTTTTAAATTTGGAAGTGTCTCGAGAAAAAGCAAGAGCATAATTCCAAGCAAAGACACCTCCAAGACATGCTTTGAAAGCGAAGTTTCCAGCCCCGCACGAAGAGATGCCTGGACGAAGTTTCAGACCGCACAAGAAATCTTTGAAGCGAAGTTTCCATACCGCACCAACTTTGTCCATGCAGAAGACTACGAGGTTAAGCCCAATCCTCGCTTGTTTTTACTACAATGGAGTTTTGGGTAGAAGCTATGACAAAGAGTCGAGTTACTACCCTTTGCCAAAGAAGTTGGTGTTAAGTTGATCACACTTAATGAGAACCAAGTGGGTAGTAACTAGACCGGAGCCGGGCCGAAGTTCATAGATTGGTGTAGTCGTAATTTTCATATAGCACTTTGGTCCACTTCGCGGGCTCAAAACTTGAGAATGATAGTTAAGGGAGCATTGATGAAATACAAGGACAAATTCAAGTTCATATGGAATCGGGATCGATTGTACCAACACAAATTTATTTAAGGTGGAAAGCCAATTTTTTGAAGCACCTCAAAAAGGTCTACTGCCAATTTCCAGGTTTCACAAAAGAGAACGTGCTTCTCATTGATGACAGCAGATACAAAGGGTACCTCAATGAGCCAAACACCATGATCTGGCCCAAACAATTTGGAGCCCCGACATAGTAGATGGCAATTTCCTCATGAATGATCTAAAGGTTTGGCTTGAGGGGGTTCTTTGAAGGCGGGGAATGTGCAAAGTTATGTCGAAAAGCAACAAAATCTTTGAATATGTTTGACACTCGAGAGTCAAATTTGTATTAATATGATGAAAAAACATAGAACTAAAGCCTAGAAATAGTATTATTGTGTATATGATGTAACCTCTCTTGACTTTTTAATATAAACAAAGTTTTACTTCAATTGTTCATTTCTTGGCTATTTCAATGTTCCTCAAGGTTTTCAATGATCTTCCATTTGCTGAATGTAAACTTACACCACCAAAGACGAGGGCTTTGCAGTGTTAAGAGCGCACATTCGACCAGAACACTTGCCACTTGAAGTGTTTAAAGGACAGCCAGGAGCTTTGTTGTGCTTGATCAAGATTCAATCAGAATATTGGAGAAAAGTAGGGATTGATTCAGTGACAGGATGGTCCATTTCTTCATGAGGTTAGTAATTTAACACTAGACCTGTCCCTGGGACCATTCCTGATCCATGGACCAGAACTGGCCCTTATGACCTCTGCCACTTAAACCCATGTAACTCACGAAAGAAATTTCAATTTTATAATATACCGAGTCTTCACTTATTTCTTAATGACTTCTGAGAATTTCAAGACCAATGGGCTCACCTATACCTTGTGGTGATTGCTCAAACATTGGAGAATTTGGCGGTTTCGCACCGATCGAGCGCCTTCTTCAATCTTTCTAGCATAAAGTGACTTAAACCTTGCTAAAGTTGGAGGTATTTGCCTGTTTATCATAGAACACATTGAGTTTTATGTTCCCATGTTTTCTTGCTATCATCTGACATTGGTGGAAGCCGCCAAACCCTATTTTGGTCAAAAAGCTGCTTGAGGTTCAAGAATTGTTACTCTCTCATTATTATAATAAGTTTTGATTTAATTCTTGTGGCCACGAGTTGCTAACTATACGAGCTATAGTTTCATGATTTTTTTGAGTGTTCATAAGTCATGTTAACCTCAATATGTACTAAAAGAATCTACTATACAGAATTCTGGACAAAAGTATATGTTAAAATGCCCCAATAACAACTATCCATAATGCCATGTGTGTAATAAATGATGCATTCTATTTATATCTACATAGAACATAACTCTTATCAACTTACATATAGTGTAACTAGGGTGTAACCATGCAATTTTTGGAATTCAAACATGATGTACAACAGCCGGATTAACACATTAGAGCATAAAAAGTTGGGTCAACTCCATAATTATAGGTCCAAAACCCCACAATGATTAAGTTAGTGATGTTTATTGATGAATTCAAGTGGATGTTGTGAAATTTAGCCATGCCATAATATAAATAGACCAAATAACATTTCATATATACTTCTTCGGTTCATAGAAAAAGACACCACTTTTCCCTAAATATGCCTTTAAAATAGTTCAAAATGTGAGAAATGACATATATAGACATCTATTACATAGGTCTTATTGAAAAAAAATACCATGAAATCTGCGTATTTCTTACTAGCATAAACTTCATATCTGTGTCACTGCTATAAAGCATTGTATTCCAAGTAGAATAATATTACATGTAAGTTATCTTTCATGTATATTATGTTTTTTATGGATGCAAACCTTTCTTGGCAATAGAAATCTCTAGTTGCATGTTAAAGTAGCATGTTATTTCAAAGGTTTTAATTTATATAAGCACGCATCACCATTTATGGTCCATGAGACCAATTGTATAGCGCATATATCTCTCACTAACCTTATCCATTTTTCCCCAGAGAATGATACTATGACTTTTTAGCTTCTATCACATGATTTTTGAAAGGTGTAAGTGAAAGTCCATGTAGGTTCAATTGGTAATAAACACCTTATAAATTCTCGATTTTTTGTGCTTCAACCTTACCCTTAAATTGTGCAAGCTAACCTAATCAATTAATTTTGTCCTATAGAGAATCATACAAGTAAACTATATCTGAAAGTTGAGATCAAAATTGATTAAGATGGCACCATTAATGATTTTCAAACTTTCAGTCATTTGGACCAATGATGGTCTGCAACTGGACTGCAAGTAGCAGTCTATCTTTATTTTTTATAGTAAATGTTTTCCATATTTTTCCTTGGTTCTTTTTGCATTGGTTTCTTGACATGAGATAGTTTGAGGATGTGATTTTGTAAAGTCACACCTTATAGCACAAATCTAGAATAAACATGGAAGATATAATATAATTGATGTTATCTATTCTAGTACAATCCTCAAGATAATGAACAGCAAATATTTTTTGTGAACAAAGTGGTCCAAGAGCTACTCGTGTCCCAAAACTCAACTTGAAATGGACTAACGTAAGGATATTATCAAATTTTAAATGAACTCAAGTGTCTGGATATCGTTTTTTTTTTTTTTTTTTTTACCACGTCTTTTGCTCTTTTTACAAGTTTGTTTTTGCTTGGTTTCACATCCTTATAAGCTTTCATAATGTGATTTTTTGGAGGACAACCTAGAGTCATATGTAGCAATGTTATCTCTTTGTATAAATTCCCTAAAATTGAAAATAGAAATAAAAGTCAAAACATCAAACTCAAACTCAACAAACATTTTTCTAGGATGGAGGATCTCGTGAACTACTTATATGCCAAATTTGAACCCAAACCTTATAGTATTTTGCATACCTCAATATACAGTATACAAAAACTTGTACAACCATACCCCACAAACGAGGATCATTGTGTACGGTCCAGATCAAGGAATAAAGGGGAAATATGCCCATCAAGCGACAAATTTGCCCTACATAACCCAGTGTGAATATGCACCCAAACCAAAGGGGGTTTCAGGGGGATTTTAGTTTAAATGCATTGGATGCAATGGTTTGTGTTAATAATATTAATGGTTGTTATATTGAAAAAAAATTTGGGCCCTTCGGGCCCTAACAAAGCAAACCTTAGGATTTGAGACTGGGCTACTTTGAAGAGCAATGCACATTCAACGCCTTAGAAAAAGTATTGCATATAAGCATGCCGTTTGAATTATAATGATATTATAAAAGAACTTGTTGTCAACATAATTGCTCATTGTCTTGCATAATTGGCCTCAACATGTGCAATGACAGACGTATCTTACATATGCAAAGAAATGTATGCAATCATAGACATATTCTAAACGGCGTTCTTGTCCATGATATACCTAACCTTATCTAACATGAGCTTTATCTTTTCAAAGAAAGATTTAATTGTGAAGAAAGCCGACAAATGCAACAACAATTAACAAAGCTGTCTATAGACATTGATTTGAATCATTTGATTTAAATGTACATCATACCTAAATATGCAATAAAATTCCATGGAATTCCGTTCACTAAAGCTATAAAAGTTCCAGCCCCCACCATAATTTGAATCTAGCGTGGAGGATCTCCAGAGTCACAAACTATGCTTTGCAAACAAATAAAGTAGATTTGAGATTCTCGAGCTATTCTTTGCAAACAAATAATATAGATCTCAGATTCTCCAGGGCTATGCTTTGCAAACAAATAATGTAGATCTGAAATGCGGCATATGCAGCCTCTGAAATGTCTGCCACTCATTTCCCTTTACCTAGCCAAGCCCACAGAATTGTGAGGTAGCATGAATGGATTACTATGGATTGCTAGCAGTAGCGTTAATCATTCCAACCATAAAGAAAACACACTACCTTAAAATTCTCAACACTTAAAAGCACAAGATCTACATCAAAACATCACCTCAGGCATAGTGAGAGCAAAAACATAAGAAGAAACTGAAAGAATGAAGATGGAGCTAATTCATGTGGTCAATCTTATATTTCAAATTTCAAGGCGGCATTATTCCCTAATGGGATTATAAACAACATCTCTATCTAAATGACTAACTTATTAGGCGCAATGCCCCTATCCGAACCTTAAAATAATCCAAAGGAAAAAGAGCTAGAAATTAAATATCTTTATGTATGTGAAGATGTAAAAGTGTCAAGCTTCTTTCCATTCTAGAGCTTCGAGATAACCTAAAAGATAGAACTCTTTTTATGATACGGCATCATACGGACAATTTTGGCGCATTCCTTACATCTTCTTTGGACTTCTTGCTTTGCGTTCATCCAACCTTGAGCTGAAAGGTTGGCAGAATGTTCATTATGCGGATGTTCTACCACCTAAAACATAACAGGTCAAAGCTGAACTCCAGATTTTGATTGATCAAAAGATCAAAAGGAAAGAAATTACAGGAAGTTAGAGTTATAAACACAAGATTCAAGCGCCGATTTGATTCTAATAGTTTTGTTCTTTGGAAGATGCGTAATTGAGTTGATTCTAGAAATGAGTATGAATGGTGGACACTTGGCCAACCACCATTTAGCTCGAGCGTGAGGACCTTGCTTTGTGGAAGAAATATTTATCACAGATGCAACATTGCTCTTCCTTCACATACTTTCCTTGAAACTAGGGCTATTCCTGTTGGGGATCTGAGAAAGGTTTTGGTCTTTCAGAATCGTCTGCATAAAGTAAATTTGCATGGAAATTGCCATACGCACTTAGGCGACTACATAATCAATCGAAAATAATGCTCTGAAATACCCATACCTTCCGACAAATATAGAGTAGACTTGAGCTGGTCTCTTTGTTACGTGCAATGTGTTCTAGAAGTGTTACGGTAAAAGCAAAACCAAGGTATTGCCTTGCCCTAGAGAAAAAATGGGAGCAGACAGAGAGACAAGTCGTCGCACAACTGGCGAATTATCTAACGATGCGATGCGAGAAGAACATCCGGCTTCCCATCACTGACCCACGGGCATTTGCTTTGCGATAAAAAAGCCCTCGATTCCAAAGAAGGAGCGGAACAAAAAGGCATAAATGTAAAAAAACAAAACCCTAGAATAGAAGAATCGAGCTTTGCATGCCGTTTGAGTTTTCATGAAGGAAAATTGAAGGGGTAAACCATGGGCAAAATGGTTTTTAGCCATAAAATACTAGGAACACCCTAGATATACTGATTAGTAGTTCCCATGCAATACGCTTTCGAAATCATATGAAAACCATAGAGAAAATAGTATAAAAATACAAAAGCAACCCCCTGTTATTATGCTACATATTCTATTCTCAAAGTTGTTGTTTTTATATCACAACTGCTTTTTGGAAACGATCTTGGTTCCCGAAATGAGACTGCTTTTGACCCTGTCATGTTTGAATTGCTCTATCTTCCTTCACAGAGTTCCAATTGAGATGTGGTTTTTTGTGCCTTGCTCTATATCTCATGTAGAAAAATAACATCATAACCAAAAAAATCAAAAAAATCTTTTCATCAAGACAGTTTTACTTTGTGTGAACATGAAGCTTTTGGTACTTGACCCCCTTGGGTTTGCTAGAGCATAACTCACAAGAATGGGAGCTGATACATTTTTGTGTATTTTTTATGTGAAGCGTGACTGCCATATATGAATTCCTAGAAAGGGTTTGGCTAGTTTTTGCATTCTTGATTTTATATGATTTTTTTTGTGAACTTTCAAAATGCCCTTTAATGGTCCATCATGGGACAGGTCTAGTGTTAATATAAACAACTCAGATTTGAAGTCTTCTGTTGTTTCTTAAATCATCTTGTTTTACCAGACCTTGGACTTTGGCAGGTGTATGCACCAATTCTGCATCAAGCATGACATGGAACAGAGGTTCCATTTCATGGATCCGCTCATTTACACATTATCGTCGAGCGAGGTTGCTTCAAAGGACAAACCGTTGAACCACGAACTTGCAATTTGAATGTACCATTCTACGCGGCATGTTGTTAGCGACCTTTGGGACGGTGTATGTCATTGTAGGTCTTGGAGGTCACCCGGTTAAATGTCAGCTAGGTGTGTACCATTTTGACAAAGCCTAGAAATGTACCGCCTGACTCCGAGCATCATGAGTTTTGTTGAGGATGCAAACACAAAATTCCCAAGCACCATAAAAGCTGCACCACAAGAAAATTACAAGTTTCCCCACTCGGTCGATTGCCGGGTCGTGGTGGTCCGCTTATATGTGTCTTTGTAAAGAAAGTTGTGGGCTAAAGAATGCTAAACTTGGACATACTATCCCAATGCAAGGTGAGTTCGTAAATTTGAAGGTATTACTCATCCAATGTGAGGCCTGATATGTTTGTTGCGTGGTGTACCAATTTCTAGTGGCGTTTGTTGGACGCCACGTAATGATGATTGATGTTGTGAAGCACGGTTGCTCTAGTAATGAAGTCGAGGTTGACAGATCAATAGATCTTTACTTGTAATCACATGTTTGTATTATTGTAACCAAAGAGGTTATTCTTGTAACCTATTCTTTCATTGACACTCTAATGTACATTGTTGTATACTATTGTATACAATAGACTTTTTTTCGGGTGACGAGCAACACTGGTGGAGTTCAAATCTCGGTAAGAAATTGATGTATTCAAAGATTCATGACAATGTGGTGATACATGTCGTGATAGATGTGGTGATGCAAATGGTGCATGTGGTGAATCATGTGGTGCATGTGGTGAATCATGTGGTGAATCATAGGTGGCATGTTGGAGCCTACGTGGCATGTTGGAGCCTAGGTGGCATGTTTGAGCCACCTTGGCATGTTGGAGCCTAGGTGGCATATTTGAGCCATGGAACGCAGAAATGTTGATGTACTTACCAGGCATGAATCGAGACTTTGTGACGATTTGGGACCAAAGTAAGTGTATAAAGTTTCCACATCCAAGAGATCCGGATGGCAAACCGGTCTTCGTGAAACATCTTGGTACTATGATGGATCAGCTTGGCATTCAAAAGAAAGAGGACATCATAATAGTAGATGATGATGCTCTTAAGTGCTTTTATAATCAAGGTCAGGCTCTAAATCCACCAACTTATACTCCACAAGATTACTCAACAGATGAGTTTCTAGTACTATTCATGTCCATCATGAGTGGCTTGGCTTCTGGTAAAACAGTATCAGACGTTGTCAAAACGCATCCAGAACTAGATCGGACTAAGGAGATGGATCCCTATCTGGAGAGTTATTTGACAAAGAAAGGACTAGTCCCTCCATGATGTAATCTTCATATCAAGTGAAATATGTAGCATAATAACAGGGGGTTGTTTTTAAGTTTTTATACGTTTTTTCATATGGGTTTCCTATGATTTGGTGGTTGTATTTGTGCAAGTGTACTGAATAGTATTTCTAGAGTGCACTATTTCTCGACCGTTGATTTTTTATCAAAAAGTAAATCATGTGGTCATGATTGTACTTCCTTGCATGCGCACAACAGATTTGGCATGTCTTCTGCATGAAATTTCTTATTGCTTTTTCCTGTGAATTGTGCTCTAAATTTTATTGGGTGGAGTATGTCCACCCAAAAAAAGCGTCATTGTACTATTTACATGTAGACTCTGCTTTTCGCAAAATTTAAAGGGATTAGGCTATGCAACGGACGTTAGGAAAACCCTTGCCAAAACCCTCGAAGTTTTGTGCGTTCAGGAAAACCCTTGCCAAAACCTCCCCGAAGTTTTGCGTTGATGGCCCTTGAAGGCCCGGATCATGGTCAGCGCCTAGGTTGCAGTTGGAGAAAGAGAGCAAGTATTTTCAAATCATTGAGTAGCCATAGGGCTTCAGGTGGCGTGGAGCTCATCTCCTCGATCCGCCAATTCTCTCCTCTTTGAGGCTTCAAATGGTAAGTAAGCATCCCAAGTTTTGTAAAATGTTCCTCGGCAAACTTGTTATCTAAGGCATATGATTTAAATTCTTTCCCTTATATCTCAATACTCGTGAGAGTAAATTATGCAAGCAAAGATGCTATCTCTAGAAACCTTTGGAAACCATGAGAATCTAAACAAATTAATCGGGTCGCTTCTACGAGAAAACAAAGGGGTCGAGTAGGCCCTGAATAATAGAAATATCTTGCAATAGGAGAAGCACACTTTTGACATCCGGCTACCTTACACCTTTCGGGGAACAAAATTGCAGATCTGTGAGAGCTCCATAAGCCATAGCCATTGCATCGGAATTATTTTGCAATGATGCAAGACAATAGGATGAAACCATCTAAAGTCACATTCTCCATTATTTTGAAAGCATGAGCAGAGAACACGGCGGGTTTATTGGTAGTGCAGTAGAAGTATGTGGACTCTGGCCGAGGAAACTCCGGTGGTTATTTTGAAAGCATGAGCGATGAGAACACCTGCGGGTTTATTGGTAGTCAGAGAAGTATGTGGGCTCGCAGCAGGAAACTCGGGTGGTTATTTTGAAAGCATGAGCGAGGTTTATTGGTAGTCCAGAGAAGTATGTGGACCGGCAGCAGAAACTCGGAGGGTAATTCCCTATTAACATGTATGAAAACGTAATAGAATGGAAGAATCATTGTCATGTATGAAAAGTGGTGATAGAATGGAAGAATTATGCAAAGTATTGAACAAAAACTTGGTCTTTTGTATGTGTTCATTACAGGTCTTGCCCAATATGCTAAAGGCATAATGGCATTATACTATTTTGAGAGGATGGAAGAAGAACATATAAAACCTGATAATATTACATTTTCCTGCAATTTAAGAGCATATCATGAATGTACGGATCATGGAGCGTGGCCTTCACATAGATATTATGATTGGAAGTAATTTTATGAAAATGTATGCTACGTATGGCAGCTTGGAGTGTGGCATTATAGTCTATGAACATCCAGCATAGCACAGTTAAGCATGGCTAGATAGTTGCTGCTTATTTTCACATCGTATCGATGAAAGCTTCAGTTCATCATGGTAGGTAGTTAGATATATAATTAGATGTGCTTTCAAACGCATCTGTTTTACTGTGTCTACATTGATGTAAGGGTGCTCAAAAGTAATTTTCCATGCCATGTTTGTCTAAAACATGGATTCAACTTATACAGATAGATAGATAGATAAATAGGAAGCCTGTCACTTTATACATTTAGCTTATATGTTCTGCTTAGCTTACGGGTAACATGCCTTGGGAAATAATTTCTCACTTAGAGTAACCAAGTTGTTATGCACACCATGTAATGTTACATCTATTTTAGAGACATGCTTTGTTGGAAACTTCACAACGTAAAGGGTGTCACAGGACTATCGTTATGCCATTGTTATGACCACATGAATAGATGAGTGCAGCTTTAAGTTGTCACCATCTAATGCTTCCTTATTGAGTTAGTAAATGGGCCCATTTTTTTGTCCATGGTTTTTTGAAGTTGGATTTTTATATTTGATGCGCCCAGAGACCTTGAATCAAGCTTTTTTTACAATCAAGCTTGCCTAGTTACAAGTGCATAAAGTGACTGCTGGATGCTATGGGAACGGTGTCAACAAATGATTGTCACCAGATGCTATGTTGGAGCCCACGAACATCCCCTGCTTGTTGAACAAGTTTTTAAATGCTGGAGTTTGATATGATGTCATGGGAGTCTTGAATGCAACCGCTAAGGTATTTGGTATTTGAGTTCTTGACAAATGTGCTACAGGACTAGGTTGCATATTTATTATGTTACTGACAAGTTGATAATAAAAAATTGTAACATGGATTACCATTTGTCTATTATCTATCGTGGTATTATGTCACACTTAATATTAGGACTTCGAATGTAATGGCTTGTTTTTAGCTCTACTACCATTGTTACATGCATTTATGGATTTCTTAGTGCCCTTCCATCCATCATTAGAGTATTAGGTAATGTGTATATCTACACCCCTACACCATCCTTAAGGCCCCGAAGGGGCCAAAAAAAATTTTAGTTAACACAAACTATTAACACACAACTAACATTATTAACATAAACCATTGCATTTGACACATTTAAATTAAAATCCCCCTTAAACCCCCTTTGGTTTGGGTGCATATTCACCGGGGGGGTTACGTAGGGCAGCGAGAGCCTCAAAAAATTTACAATACATGTACAAAATTAACACCATTAAGTACATTGTCTCAAACCTTATAGTATTTTGCAAACCTTAATATACAACATACAAAAACTTGTACATGCATACCCCACAAACGAGGATCGCTATGTACGGTCCAGATCTTGGAATAAAGGGCAAATATGCCCATCCGATAGCTCTCGTTTGCCCGAAGTAACCCCCCGTGTGAATATGCACCCAAACCAAAGGGGGTTTAAGGGGGATTTTAATTTAAATGTGTCAAATGCAATGGTTTATGTTAATAATGTAAAAAGTGTTCTGTGTATATTGATGTATTGTTACCTACAAATGCTATTGAAACACCACATTCTTCTTACTAAAACAAGAAAATGTTAAACCACCCACTACTACAATGCAAAAATTTGCAACAATGCAAAACAGCATGTGACACAACAAAACACTATATTGAGAAAAGGGTATGCAAAAGTGGCGTGCTTTTGGAACAGACATAAATCCAATTTAAATGAATGATGGTTGCAACATTTTTGTAGTGTTTCAAAGTAGCTACATGATTTGCATCTTTATAGTAGTTTGTGCTCGTTGTTGGGGGAATTGTATACAAAAACCTTTAGGTCTTTAGAGAACTTTAATGGAAGTCCTTGTGAAACCTAGACATTGAGTGTTAGTTGTCGTTGTCATGGGTAGAATCTGTTGAAGCCCGAAGTATCTGCTGGAATGGTTACCATTATCGAAGCTTGGGCTGGTTGCACATGAAGGAGGTGGAATTGATGAAGGAGCAATATCTTGTGATATTAGAGAAATTTGCATCAAATTCCTTTTTGGCTTCACCTTTGCATCTTAATTATTCCATGAGATCCATATATGTTTCTATTCATGTTTTTCAGTTATGTACCTTTTGTATAAAAATGTTATATACATTTTGAAATTTTTTCGGCTAGCCATACTCTAAAAAAATATATATATATATATGCGTATATCAAATTCAAAATACGTTGTATATCTAACTCGATATACACTATATATATATCGTATAAGATGTATATATATCATATAGATCGAACTTGATATGTATATGTAACTCGTTATATGATTTGTTTTGAATGTATAGTTAGGGTGCCAATAGTAGCACCGAGTTGGTAATGCACTATTATGTTGCTTTATCAAATTTGCAAAGGCATTTGACCGAGTTTCAAGGAGAAAATTAGGAGATTGAAATGGCACAATTAAAGGTTCCAACTGAGTTGAAACAAGAGTAGCATGTTTGTACAAAAAAGTACCAGCTAAATTGTCTTTCCTCTTAATGGGCTGGGAAAAATTGAATGTCATGTTGGTGCTAAACATGGATGTCCGCTGTCGTCAACTTGATTTGATTTGTACATTGATGATATAGAAAACTGGCTTGCTAAAGAAGGGGGAACGCTATAAACCTTGCTGGATGTGGCCACTCCTCCTGGATTATACCTTTTTCAGTATGTGGAAGTTGGATAAGATGCTAAACATTTTCGGCAACCTAGTGGTAGCAGATCTTGCTATCCAGGATCTAGTGAATGCACCATAATGTATACCTGCAGATATGAATCGAAACCTTGACTTTGTATGGTTAATTATAGGGCATATGTTATTATTAACCTTCCAATTTTGGCTCGGGATAGACCATATAGTTTTAGGCCGTCAATTTTCTATCTACTTTTGTCTGACAAAGTTATAATGCTTAATCTATGACATCTTGCTCCTGGGTTACGCCCAATGATCGGAATAGGTCACTACTTTTATTATGTATTTTTCTTATCATCTCCATCTTCTCGCACTCATACCCAAACGTTGCTGCTGAAGTCGAACTTTCAAATGAAATACAACATCCTTGCCCAAGGAACCAGCCCCATTGGATCTTCTCGGTCCCCTGGCTAACATTCTGCCGGAGCTCCAAGAGGTTCCTTAACTCTTGTGCGCACTTTCCTTACCCACTAAATTAGTTGGCACGGTTGCCACTTTCACTCGCACTCTTCACGCTAGTGGAGCCTGAGCTCTGCATATTTGTAGCTCATGAGATAAAGCTGTAACTATCATCTAGCCTCAAGTACTCTTCTATGGCCCCATTCTAGCAGCCATGACTGATAGAATACTAGAAACGTGTGCCCGACGATGCCGGGCATTAGTCGTGGACGTGTAGAATGAGTAGACGTAACAGGGTTTGTAGGTGGAGCTAAAAGCACTAAATGTATTCATGTTTATAGATGTAATGAAGTGTCAGGCATTAGCTGGAGATAGGTACGAACTATTGACAACATGGAGTGAAATAGAATGCATAGATGTAATGGAGTCCATCCAGTTAAGGTTTGCTTTAGGGTTTTGTAGAAGATTGCAAGTCTAATGCCTGGTCAATAAAATTGCATTTATAAGGTGTGATAGATCCTATTAGCATTCGCATTCTATTTATTCATTTGTTTTTTAATATTAGGGTGAAGGAACATTTCACCTATTGAAGCCTAGCTTAAATTAAAAAGTACCTTACGACGTACGCCAAACGACCAAAGATGTCAACACGTTTGATTTGTATGCCTGTGATTGCGCCATGTGGTTCCTACCAACCACGACTGCAATTTTCCTTCCCCCGACCATTACATGGGAGAAGGTTCCCCCAGAAGACTCTTATACAGGATGTGAAAGTTCTTCATAGGGGGCTCGTCAACTACTTACCTCGAGTAAGGGTCCTACCATAAAACCCACCATTGAAATTGTCTCCATCTCTATAAGATGCTGAATACATAGTGATGACGTTATGCTATCTAAACACACATCCCAAACCCTAACCTAAATTTGCGTGATGATATGGTCAATAGCATTGCATGCTCCATTCATGTTGCATCCTTTCAGTTCTTCAAGGTTAATAATGTGATAAATCCTTGAACCAATTCTAAACTTTAGACCCTAAAACTGTAAACCCTATGCATTAACGTGTGACTTTTCACATGTCTATGTATATGCATAATTATTTAATGTGATCCTAAAGGAGATAGTTTTCCTCAATATATATAAGGATGATTGTCCACAAAGGATGGGTTTAGGGTTTGAGATTAAAACCAGCCAAAGTAATAAATAGAATAGATTAACGAATAGAACCAGCCAATGATTTGAGCTGAAATATAACTCTAAGTTTGTCTTCCCTTTTAAACTAAAAACCTGCATTCATGTGTAAGCATTCCATAAAACCAGCGTAGTTGAAAAATGAAACCAACCCAAATACAAAAAGAATGCATGCATGCTGTAAATAAAGTCCATTGCGACCTGGAATTGGATCTTTGCGCTCCAGAATGGAAATGCTTGTTCAGTGTTCAAACGTAAATGACGCCAAGATCAGAGGCAAAAATCGATATGAGGCGCCAGATAAGAGAGCAAAAGACTCGCAGGGAGTAACAAATTCATAGGAAGGACCAAAGAGGAATTCAAATTTCGGCATTGAAGGTAGGCAACCAGCATCCCGCAAGAAAGCCGCAAGCGGGAAGGGAATGCCGCAACATGCGGCGTTCCTGCACGCAAACCAACACCATCTCTTTTTAAAAAAGAAGATGTGAATTTTATAAACATTGTAGGTTCACTATGTGGAAAGGTAATGCCAAAATAATTCCCTAATGTGAATTTTATGAACATTGTAGGATCACTACGTTACAAACATTGTGCATTGACTTTACAAACATTGTGCGCTTGTTCTAAAGTTATTTCTAATATTCAAGAATATATGTTATTTGTTCAAACCAAGAAGCATCACATTTCTAAGGATGTTTCACATTCAACATTACTCCTATTTATTTGTATGACATTCAACATGAAATGAATTAGAGAACTTCGAAACAATCAATTGTTACGTAAACCAAAAGATCCTAGATCTGAAATTCATCTAGTTTGCTCAGCATATATGCTGACCTTGGCCTCTCTTCATGCTTTCTCAATTTAAGCATGCACCTTGCTATTGGATCTAGGCAATTCCATACTCTTTCAATCATGGAACTTAATGACATATATAGACAATGTTTTTCACGATCTGCAGGTCAAAATTTTACCAGATGTAAGTATATAGCTCCAACATTACTTAAGGCATGTAACTAAGAGGTACACTGCAATCTTTTATCTTATTCAACACATTAGAATAACAATGGGGACAATGGGATGCTTCTTGTGCACATTAGAATAACAATAAGGACAATGGGATCCTTCTTGTGCAAACTTGGGCTTGGTGAGAAGAGCATAGTCCTTTGCTATTGCATCAAAAGAATTACAACATAATAGAGAATGTGATTTCAAATGGTAAATCCTTCTTGTGGTGGTGGCAGCAGCAGCTAAGAAAGTCGTAATGCATAACCCCAAATACAATATAACCCAAAGTAAAATGAAACATGTTGCATTCATCAGCTTAGCATTACCTTTCCGTTCTATACTTCAACATCAGACAGGTCACCATCAGACAGGTCACCACAGTGATAATGATGAGGAATCTAGCATAAACAATAATCTCATTGGTGTTGACCAAAAGATTTGTCAAACAAAAAGCAGTCTTCCTGCCTGTAGCAGGTTATGACTTATACCTGTGTTTATGTATCCTTTACACTGGCTGCTAGCATCTAGCTTTACAAATCCACAGAAAGTAACATATCAGACTCATTGCTAAAAGAAAACTTTGCCATGGCCATTGCCCCCAATAATGGACATGGTAAACCAAGCTGTTTAGAAAGTCCTGAATACATTTTACTTTTCTCTTGAACGACACAGACACAACATGAGAAAACATAGCAAAATTTGAGCAAAACTTTCAAATGAAGCAAATGTCTTACTATAATTGAGAAAAGCAGAAGATCATGGGCTATTAACTGGCTAGCTCTACAACTTCTAGCTTACTATATTCATGCACAATGGCTCAGACTGATACAAAATAATTAAGACGGAGCTTCCCTCACAAATGTTACTTATATTTTTCAAAAATTACATTGCATTCTTTTAAAAAAGTTTAAACCAAAACGATTTACCTGCTCGTTGCACTCCTCTGATAAGAGATGGCCAATTCTTGACTCTGCCCAAATGAATATGATATTGACAAATAATAACATTTTTGCCATGATAAATGACTTTTATATTCTTACTCGCTTCTCCTTGTCGTCATGCATCTCCATTGTCCGCAATGGTTTCTCTGCAAGATGTTAAAAGAGATATGGGCATTTAAAAGCAATCAAATATGAGATCAAGTAGCAGACATCGAAATGCATCAAGTTCTTAGGAGATGGCCAGCCACACCATTTAAGGAAAATGTGGCCACAAGTATGAAACTAATTATCAATAATGCTAGTATGCTCTAATTCCATATGGACATGCTATTACAAAGTCATAGAAGCAAAACCCCCAAGATTTTCAAGAAAATCAATATCAACTACAGGGCAAGGGTTACATAACTGCATTGAAGGATTGTAAGCTTTGCACCGCACATTCAAGAGGGCTTGTTGCAGCACAGTACCTGTTACTCAGTCCTGCAATCCATCCGCACAGATATATAATATACAATATGTACTTTAAATGACTAAAATTAAGCATCTTGTGCTGAGCAATTAAATGTAACAAACTTAGATTGCCACATTTGATCTTCAATAACCCTTTGCATCATTATGATCGCATATCCTACAAATGCATTAGATGGACTCTTAGACATGACCTGATACTGGGATGGTCTAGAAATAAACGTTTACCTTCAACTTTTAAGGGGCCCGTAAAGGCTGTTCTTGGGAAATCCCTAAACCCAAACGAAATAAATCTCCTCAAAGCCCTAACATGCCATAGCAAGCATTAACACCGTAAACATATTCCCAAACGACTGTCACCTGTGCAACTGTTTGTAGAGAAGAAATTTGCAGAATGACCTGGAGGTTACCTTGGATCGACGAATGCTGTCTCCACCAACAGATTTGGCAAAAGCTGGCTGGAATAGAACATGAAAAGGAGAAGGATTGGAGGCAATGTATACTTCCATAGCCACAAACCAAGATTTACAGCAGAGCAGACGCCAATTGTTTTTGCTCACACATTCCCGTGATCAGAAAGTTTAGCAATAACAAATTGAAACGGGAAGAAAGGCTCCAGACAGAGAAACAAACATCATAAGAACTGTACTGTCAAACTGTTAAAGGATTCCAGAGAAAGAAAATAAAGATCATGAAAAGCCAGGCACGTGTTCCTTGATCAAAGCATCATCGCTAAACAAAAATGCAGTAAACAAAAATGCATGCACGAAATTAGAAAAGAAGGATGTACCTGCTAAAGAGCATGGAAGCTGTTTGAAGCTCTTTGTCTGGAATCCTGAAGCTAAGAACGGCTCCTGTAAGATGGCTTCAAGAACTACTTCTCTTCCAAAGCAGTAAGAACGGCTCCAGAAACTCTTAAGAAGAGCTCCAAGAATGCCTTCTCTTCCAAACCCCAAGTTAAGAACGGCTCCAAATGCAAACGTGAAAGGATTGTTTCCTGGCCAATACCGGCTTCTGTTTCTGTAAAATCCATCCCTTAGACAAATAAGAAAATCGACATGTTGCTTGCAGATGAAATGCCACTTTTGCTTGCAGGTGAAATGCCATAATGAAAAATCCACAGTGTTTCTTGCAGATTGAATGCCATAAGAGAAAACTTAATGTCTATAGAGTACTTTACTCACCATATAACATTCAACCCAGTGAGGCGCCAAGATGAGAGAGCAAAAATAGACTTGCAGTCGAGTGAGAAAATTGTAGCAAGAAGTGACATTGAATCGAAGTTTTTTCCATCGGCACAAATGAAAACCCTAAGGCCAAGCTTTTCATAAGAAGCTGAATTTGCTCTTGTTTGCAAAAGAATGCCAACTAAAAAGAATGGCAAGCCAGCATTCCATGACTACGAAAACACTTAGAATTTTGATGCATTTTTTAATACAAATGGCAAGAAAAACTTACAACTATGATGTGCTCTTGTTTGCAGTAGAAGATCAACGTCCCCAAACTGTTACATGAATGGGTCTTGCAAAGTTTAGGGTCATATCCGGCAAACAAAGAGAAATAAAAGAGAAGAAATGGCTCACCTTAAATGAAATGCAAGATCTGAAATGCAGAATCCGATACAGCAGGACCCATCTGAAGAACTTGTGGCACACTGAGGGAGCAATTCTAGAAGCCAAAATCATGAAGCACCAAAGCCAGTGAAAACCTTGAGCTTCTGATTTTGGAAGCGACAGAATCAGCGCAACAGAATTAGCGCAGAGGGCTCATATTGTAGATTATGGGATTGTGCAGGGGATTCAATGGGCAGCTCTGTTTCAAGCATTTGCGATGGGAAACAGGCCGACTCCGAAGATAACAATCTCGGGAGTTCCCAATTCAAATTCATCAAAAAAAAAATCAGTTGCTACGACAGAAATTAGGATACAAATTTCTTCACACACGAATGAAGAGCATTTAAAGATGTGGGGCGGCGAGATTTAAAATTGGCCTTTTGCGTCCCGCACGGGAAGAAGGGAACGCCGCATGCGGCGTTACATGCGGCGTTCCATGGCGCACGCACCCCAACACCATCACAAAATAAAAAAGAAGATAAGAGTCTACTAGAACAATTTGTACCAGCAACAACAATAGTAGTGTGAATCACACAAGTACAACACACTAATTATTCCAAGTGCTACAAATCTCCAAACTTTCAAAGAGATGTTGTATTGAAACAAGAGAGCCAAAATGTGGTCACTAATCTCTTGATCAATCTAACATCTACAACCATTAACTTAAATCATAGTCATAAATAACTACTGTAGCAAAGGGATCGAAGCAAACCCAAATCAACGAACTAAAAAAGGCGCACTCTAGAAATACTATTTAGTATGCCTCCACGAATACAACGCCAAAATCATAGGAAAACCATGTGAAAAACAGTATAAAACCACAAAAAAACCGCCCTGTTATAATGCTACATATTCCGGTCTTCTTTGCTTGACAATTTCACCATCCACTACAAGAGACAAGGGTATTTAGGGTCACTTTTTGTATCGTTTTTCCCCTCAAAATCACATGCTGAAAATATTTTAAAAGTGACATAATAAGTGACCTAACGCGTTGACGTAATTACGTCATCAATAGTGTCACTTTTATCGTCATAAATAATGACAGGAATAGAGGCAGTACTATTGTCACTATTACTGTTATATACTGTATCACAAGTATTAATAGACATAGCATCATCTATATAGTCACTAGACATGCCATCTACCACGTCACAAATAATGTCATGCGTATTGATAAAGATAGGGCCATTATTGTTGTCATTTATAACGTCAAATATAATGACATCCACGTAGTCACCAATAAAGATAGGGGATGATAGAAATGGGGTCATTACGTTGGTCACTAATAACATAAAAAATAATGCTACAAATAAGGTTAGTACTTATGCCACATCTATTGTCACACATAGGGTCATTACGTTGGTCACTAATAGCATCAGATAGATAGACACATGGGGTCCTAACGTTGGTCAGAAATAATGCCACAAATAAGGTTAGTACTTATGCCACATCTATTGTCACACATTTTGATCTAATTAATGTCACCTATACCATTGTACAATACATCAACTATAGTGGCACACCAACGATCACAATGACGTTATATATGTCAATGGCAGTATCACGAATAACAACAACAATATTATCAAATTTAAGGGTTTTCGTTTTCATGATGCTAGATGCCTTCTCTCTGATTTCTGGGCTCAACAATTGAGAAAGTGAAGCTATCCTCTCCAAAACTTCAGATTGGGTTAGGCCAGTGCAGGTGCATCTGAAGCATTGCCGGATGTTGAAGCTCTTCTTGATTTTGAACTTGATTTTGCTTGCTTCTTCTGCTGCTGCCCCTCCCTGATTTTTCTTCTCACACCTTCCATGGCACTCACGGCACTCACGTAACCAAAAACGATTTGGATTTGGATGGAAGGCAAATAGTAAGGCAAATATGAAATTTAAAGGGGAAGGAAAAAAACGTTGGGGATGCCAAAATATATGGCACACGAATGAAGCGGCATCCACAAATTCACACCGACTAGCCATTTCTTTCTTAATCGGGCATGCACAAATTCAAAGCATTTGATATCTCTAATCTGTAAACCCTAATCTCCTAATCCTTGTATATAAACTGGATATGCCCCTCCTGAGCACATATCTGTTGCCATGAGGGCTAGTGAGGATGGTGGTGGTGGGAACCCTAAAATGTGCTTTAAGAGTTCAAAATCAAAGTCATCATCTGCATCACCATCACCACGTAGGAAGGCAGCAATATCGCATTATCGTGACGGCGAGCACAAAGAAGGAAAATAGAAAGGTAATGCAATATAATGTTTTATTTAGTGGCAGGCCTACTGAAGTTTTGCTTGGAAAAAAATGTAGGAGTCATCCTTCATCTTCATCTTCATCTCCGTCTTTATCATCCTATGGAAGCGACGCATGCGATAAAGTTTTTGATCAAATTGCACTATGTTGGTGTATCAAATGTGGAGGAAGTAGGAGAATACCTTTTGACACTAGGGAGCAACATAGGATATCTTATGGATGGTGTCAAGATGCACCCCATCCAAGCATGAATGACAAACATATGCAAGACGAGGTACGAATATATTCAATCTTGCTTGTCAATTTTATTTTGCCCATTCTATCCCTAAATAAAATATTACTATTGTTTAAATATGTAATTAATATGTAATGTGCATGATATAGGGTATACGCAACCCACTTATCGATGAAGATGTTATTAGGATGCGGACTAGTTGAGGCTCTTAACCACTTTTTTTTCCTACAAATGAAGCCATCGACGTTGCTCAAACCGAAAACTTAGACCATGATGGCATATATAATGAAGAAAACTTGAGCCACATAAACTCTTTGAATATAGAGGATTGTACCCAAATTCTAAAATTTCACGTTTGGCAACGTGTCTGCTAATAATTAATCTCCAACACAAGTGTGGATGGAGCAACACTAGTGTTTCCCAACTATTGAGGTGAAAGAAAGTCTTTTTTTTTTTTTTTTTTTTTTTTTTTTTTTACCTTGTTATAGCATCTAGCTAATATAAATGTTTATTTGCAGCTTATTGGGGGATATTCTTCCAGATGGACATTGCCTTCCAAAAAATAGGAGAGAAGCATGTGCTTGCTTAAATCAACTAGGTTTGGAGTATAATTCTATACATGCATGTCCTAATGATTGCATTCTCTATCGCAATGAGTATGAGAAATTAGAGGTGTGCCCGAAATCACGACGAGCCAAGGTATGATATGAAGATGAAGACATCAAAAGTTCCTAGAAAGATCTTGCGTCAAATGCCACTAATACCAAGGTTGCAAAGAATGTTTCGTTGCCCTTCACTTAGTGCACTAATGGAATTTCATTCAAAGCATCGTGAAATACGGATGGTATTTTACGCTTACCAATTGATGGTAAAGCGATGAAGCACATTGAAGATAGGTGGCCAATATTTAAGGAAGAACCACGAAACTTACGCCTTGCCATTGGTTTAGATGGTGTTTGCCCTTTTGGACATATGTCCTCTAGTCATAGCGTATGGCCTATTGTGGTCATAAACTATAACATCCCTCCCTGGATGGCAACAAAAGCAGGACATCTTATGTTGACGCTTATTGTTCCAGGTATATGTTATATCTAATGCATGTATCATAGAATTGTTCTCATATGTTCCACTATTTTGTTCATGTCATGTATAGGTAAATACCAAGTAAAGAATATGGACATATATCTTGAGCCACTCATAGAAGAGTTGCAAGTGCTTTGGAAAGGGATTCAAATGTATGATATAGCGAGGTCACCACATGTATTTACTTTACATGCTATATGTTGTTTCACAATCCATGACTATCCAGGACTAAGCGTTGCATCAGGTGCGTATTATACTTTTGCCATAATGAATGGTATAGATGATAAATGTATATGATATATTTGTCTTTAATGTTTAGGCTTGCAAACAAGTGGCTATTCAGATTGCCCATCCTGTGGCTCTAACTTGCCATGTTATTACTCAAAACATCTTTCCAAACAGATATATCGTGGGCATAAGAAATTTTTGCCGCCAAAGCACCATATGTGTGGGAAAGCAAACACTGAAAAGGTGAAAAGGAGAACTCCGAAGGATTGGTTAGATACTTGGGAAAGTGCTCGAGAGTCCCAAAATGTAAATGATGATAACTTGATCACTCCACCTCCTGGTATGAAACGCCTATCTATTTTCTACCGCCTTGAATATTGGTCACAACTTCAAATTGTACATTTGCTTGACCCCATGCATATCTTTAAAAATGTTGCCCACTCAATTTGGAGACACTTGACTGGGGATTGGGAGACTTTGGGATGTAGAAATGATTTAAAGGAGTTGAATATAATGCCCAAGCTATGGCCATCAAATGTCGGAGGGAAGCTGAAGCATGCCCCTTGGGTTTTAAGTAAGAAAGAAGAGAAACAAGTGAAAAACGTAATATGTAGTATGAGAACACCAACGGGTTATGGTAGCATCACTACGTAAGGCATTCACCAAAGATGGTAAATTAAGTGCATTGAAATCACATGATTGGCACAAATTTTTGCAAGTAAGTCTATTTGCCCTTTCTTACAAATTGTTTTTGGTGCTAAATTTCATATGTGTGTCATTCTTTTCAGCATATTCTACCATGCGCAATTGATAATTGCTTACTTGTAGAAGATTCGAGATTGCATTTACAGACTAGGGAAATTTGCAAGGTACATTGTCATTCTGTATACTAGGTCAAGCGAGTGATATATAAAGCACACTTTAATTTCTCCATTATATTTTGCATGATAGATGGGTTTCATTAAAAGAGATTGATTCTTCCGATATATCAAAGATGGAGGTTGAAATTGCAGAGCTATTGTGCATGTTTGAACGAGAATTTCCTACTAGCCTATTTGATCTGCAGTTACATCTTCTAGTACACATTCCTAAAGAGATCCGATTGGTTGGACCAGCTCCTGGACGTTGGATGTTCTTTTTAGAAAGATATATGAAAGTTTTAAAAGGCTTTGTCCGCCAAATGGCCCGTCCAGAAGCATGTATGGCTGAAGGGCACTTGGTGCAGGAGATTCTTTTCTTCATGAGTGATGCTACTATATCAATAGATGCTGATGCTCCTAGTATATGGAAAAGAGAACAATCTGTAGAGGATATGGGAGAAGTTCTTGAGGGCCTTGGGGTGGAGCGCAAACTTAGTGATGAAATGTACTTGGAGATCAATAAGTTTATCATGGCGAATTCTGAAAGTTTGGACCCATGGAGAGAAAAATATGAGGTCATCCGAAAGGAAAGAGAAGTTGCTAGAAAAATCCATGGTCCGCAAAAGAGATCACGATATGGAAAACATGCAAAGGCCTTTAAAGATTTGGAAAAATTACCTGATGTTATGCCACGTGATTGGTTGTTGAGTGAGATGGTGGATGCACAAGAACAAGGTATGGAAATTCCACAAGATGATTACAATATAGCGCTTGGATCTTCAAGGAAGGTACGTTATTTCTATACATATTCATATTGTTTGTAATTTTCCATTGAATTTGTGTTAATCTTATAGGACTTTATTTACAGGTAAGATTCCACACATCAATGTGGGCATATGGTCAACATTTTAGGATTATGGACGTTGATAAAGGTCGAGTTACATATGATAGTGGAGTTGCTGCTTGTTTTGAGCAAAAAAGTCAAGCTTCCAGCAGAGACAGTCGTCCAATTGATGGTGACCTTAATTATGTTGGTCAAATACTGGAGATCATTGAAGTGGATTTTCGTTCTTTCAAGGTTAATTTGCTAAAAGTAAAATGGTTCAAATCATCTTATCGAGGGAAAAATCGCACAATCGGCAAACATCCTTCTGGCTTTTATGAGGTTAATTCAACTCAATTCTTAAGAGAAATGAATGAGCCATTTGTTTTTCCTAGTCAAGTCGAACAGGTTTTCTTTCATAAGAATCAGAGTGATCCTAATTGGTGGATTGTTGTTCATGCAACACCTACATCTCGTCGTATGATTGACCCTTCTACATTGCAAAATGGTGGTGGTGATGATCAAAACCATGTAGCTCCTATACGTGATGATGATGCAATTGAGGAGGGTGCAGATATGCAAGAAAATGATGTTCATGACATGCAAGAGGTTCAACTTGAACATGAGGATTCAGATGATCATCACTGGTTGGAGGAGATGTTGCTACATCCATCAGTTGAGTCACCAAGTCATAATACAGAAGGTGACGTCAATGACATTGCAGAAGTCGAGAATGTGCCTCAACATCTCTTACACCTACATTTGAGTATTGATGAGTTGAATGATATTGAACAAGATATAAGAGAGGAGATAACATCTACAGACTTGCCATTTTAGATTCTTCTCCAGTATTTTAAGTGGTTAGATGTTGTGAACTTATTACAATAAATCTATATAAATGTGAAATATTTCATTAATTGAGCACAAAGCATTTGTCATCAAAGTTGCATCAATGGTGTAATAACACAATCAATTATTTAAATAATAATGTGGGAATGGATGCAAAGAAATAGGTGATGCTATAGTTCTTGAACATTATCCATGATGTTGTAGGTGATGTTTAATAGCGACACCTATCTTATCATTGATTGATAAGGACACACATGTTTCAAATGGTGGCATAAAGTGTGATCCTATAGATGACATAAGTAATAACACTATTAACATCATTAAATATACACAAGTAGTGGCACAAAAGATGAAACAATATGTGATGCCAACAACATCACCTATACTATCATGAGAAGATAGCACATAAATGTTGTTGCAAGTAGTGATGTAACTGGTGGCATTATAGTTGACATAACCCTAAACACTAGTTGTGTCAGTAATAAATGCTATGGCACAGAGGGTGGCACTACGGGTGATAAAATAAGTGAAATAACGTATGGCGCAGAGGGTGGCACTACGGGTGATAAAATAAGTGAAATAACGAGTGATACAAATGTTGACGGAGATACTGATACAAAAGATGGCGTTATATGTGAGTTAGTTAATATCACTATTTGTATCACCATTAGATACTCCTATAACTATTGACCAAATGGTTGTCACAATGGGTGTTACAAATAGTAGCATCTTTTTCAACACCTATAGTATCACATATATAAACTGATATAAAGGATGACTCTATATGTGACACAATAGCTGTTACAATAGGTGACATAAATTGCGTCATTAATAGTGTCATCGTGTTCTAGTGCCACTATTTACGTCAACAACTAAATTTTGAGCATTTTGGTGACGTTTAGGTGACGTAAAAGAACCTGTTCTCTTGTAGTGATCTATTCAAGCCATTCTCTGGTTAAGTATATTCATCTTTATTTAATCCCTTATCCCCCGACCGTTTAGGCAGAAGATAAGAATTCCTAACTGGGAATTCGTCTCCCTTGAATTATCCCACAGGCACAGCTGTGTTCGATCAAATACTCAAGATGCCATGGTATATTATCCCCTTAAAAATATTAACCATTGCAACCATTGAATCTTATTAACCATTGCAACCAATTCAACCTAGTTTTCACACGAGTTCAACCCCTTGTATTCTGACCATCATACTTTGTATCAACTGAACCCTTTGACTCTATTCTTCAATCTCTGAATTCAACTGCACGAAAGATTAACATGACATATAATTTCAAACATCCCCCCTTCATGTAATCTTTCTTATGATTATATTGTACTGCACCTGAAACCTTCCAAGTGACAAAGCTTTTGTTAGTAGATCTGCCATTTGATTAACTGTTCTAACATAGGTAAGATGTATCATATTTTTTTCAACCATATCTCGAATAAAATGGACTTCCATCTCTATATGCTTACATCTTTCATGTAACACTGGGTCTTTTGACATGGCTATGCAGCTTGTGCTATCACAAAATATTACTGTAGGTTCTGTTTGTTCTACACCTAGTTCAGCAAGCAGTCTTCTTTCCCATACCACCTCTTTAGTTAATAAAGTTGCAGCATTGTATTCTGCTTCTGCATTAGAGAGAGCTATACTTCTTTGCTTCTTGCATTTCCAGGCTACAGGGCACCTCCCAGTAAAACAACATATCCTGATGTTGATTTTCTTTGGTCTAACTCACCTGCCCAGTCAGAGTCACAATAAGCCTTTAGTTGCAATTCATCTGAGTTATACATAATGCCAATATCCAAAGTTCCCTTAAGATATCTCAAAATTCTTTTAGCAGTTGTCCAATGTTCTAGACCAGGATTATTGTTGTACCTGCTTAATATGTTTACTCCAAAGGCTATATCTGGTCTTGTATAGTTTGCTAGATAAGACAAGGTCCTCCATAGCTTTGCTCCAGTTTTCTGAATCATCACTTTTTATAGCTTCTTCAAAATTATTTGGCAACTTATGAGTTTCTAACACTAGAATATCAAATACAGAGTGAATTTCACCTTTGCTACCATGATGCCTTTTACTTCTACCTGCTTCAGTTCTACCATGCAATTCTAGTTTGAGCTTGCTTTCATCAGCCAAGATCTGAGCCTCAGTTCTTCTGGCTTTCCTCTTTGGCTTTTCCATAGGTACAGTTAGCTCAGGTTCTGCTATCTCAGTTTCAGGCAATGTAGACTCAACTGCAGGTTCAAATTCTGATAGACTGTTTGTATCTTGTGCCTCAGTTTTGTCTTCATCTCCATCTTCACTATCACTGTCAAGAATTTCCCTTGTATCCTGCATTTTAGATTCAGTCTGAGCAGTATGCTCAACTGTTTCTTTCACATCAGTGTTAGTTTGATCAGCCTTCAAGATATTATCATCATTGACATTAGGAATTGCTCGATACTCACCGTATACAAACAGGAGTTCATCCCCCATACCAGCTCCATCGTCTGAGGGCCCTCCACATATCCTTTGCAACCGTAATGAGTTCGATTGGGAAGAGTGAAGGGTCATTTACCCCGTCTCCCTCAGGGCCTACCTAGCTGCGGAAGCGTAAACATACATGTCAGTATACAATATCATTACATATCCACCTCGAAGGGTGGTCCATCAACATCTGCATAGACAAAGATCAGCACAATACATATGGGAAATCCTACCCAAGGCTCGGACTTCGAAGGGATGACCGACGGCTTGGGTCTCGAGTTCATTGGGTGCCGAATTCATGGCAATGGATTTGGTGGCATGAGAACATGGCTTAGGGTTGTCCCTCCATCTGCCCCTCACATTGCACACTTTGCGAGTAGGTTGAAGAGTGTTGGGACGGCAGTAGCCAGCGGATCGTAGCCAAAGGGGCTACTCACGGGTTGCATCTCCCGGTTCGATGGGGCGGTAGGGATCACTCCCACCGAGAGGTATCCATGCTGACTCAAGGTGACTAGAGGGCCTTTGCCCTTATTGACTTGAACCCATTGGAGAGCGCGATCACCGGGTGCTCGAGCCCATGCCTTGCCGCGCTTTCGGTGGCAAGCCATTAGACCCGATCTACTATGATCCCCGGTAGGCCTTACACACCGGAGGGATCGTTCAAGAGTCGAACACGAACCTCCTTCTTAGCGGTCGGCCCCTTCACCCACAACCAACGGTGTGCTAGAGGCTAATCTAGGAGCATACGCTGCAAGCTTTAGGGTCTCTAACCCCCTTCCCAATACAAAGGAGTTCACGAGAGATACATCATCCATATACATCACAGAAGAACTAAAGAACTAGATCTAATCCATATCATAGAGTTAGGTTCTTTAGTTAGTGTCTATCTGGGGATCTAAGTGGCTGCTATGGGCAATTTAATAGGCTAAACCTACTAATACAATGACTGGAAGACGGTTTAGACTATTAAATTGGCTAAATACTCTGATCCTTGGCTCGCTCCTCACCTTACACGAATTCGACCATCTCTTTGAGGCTGCTCGAATCAAGAAAAACTAATGGTGCAATTAGCTCGGGCCAGTGCGGAAGGCGGTTTTGACTCTGGGCGACCAAAAGCGAGCTCTAGAACCCTATGGACGAAAATGACAAGGTTAGGGTTTCCTCCTACCTAAATAGACAAGGGGTTAGGGCTAGGGTTTCTAATTATCCCTTTAGGCATGTGGGATAATTGGGAATGGCCCACTTGCCTTTAATGGCTAGATGGCCTAAAGGTATCCACATGGAAAGGTGTGCACCTCAATAAATGTGCACATTGGTAAATGTGCACATTAATAAATGCACATACCTTGCAAGTTGCCCCCTAGGGGCTACCCCGCTGGCTACGTTGGCACGCCGCGTCGGTCGAGGTGGCGTGTCTGCGCGGTAGGCAAAGATAAAGTATACATCCACGGGACCGTTATCTTTGTCTTTGGAACGTCACATTCTCCCCACCTTGAAATGATACTGTCCGCAGCATCGTGGGTCTCCCCACCTTGGAATCTTCCTAACCTGCAATCAACCTGATGCATACAATATTGTAGCAAAGGGATTGAAGCAAACATTGTAGCACTTCCGGCCTTCTTTGCTTGACAATTTCACCGTCTATTCAAGCCATTCCCTGGTTAAGTAGATTCATCTTTATTTAATCCTTTATCCCCCGACCGTTTAGGCAGAAGATAAGAATTCCTAATTGAATTATCCCACAAGCACAGCTGTGTTCGATCAAATACTCAAGATGCCATGGTATATTTCCCCCTTAAAAATATTAACCATTGCAACCATTGAATCTTATTAACCATTGCAACCAATTCAACCTAGTTTTCACATGAGTTCAACCCCTTGTATTCTGACCATCATACTTTGTATCAACTGAACCCTTTGACTCTATTCTTCAATCTCTGAATTCAACTGCATGAAAGATTAACATGACATATAATTTCTAACAATGGCCACAACAACACCTGACACCACAACCAGATGTAAATTCTTCAATTTGCAAGTAACTAGTGTTAAGTTTGAAAAATGTCCTAGTAGATCTATTATTTGACAACAAAGGAGAACCATTGTAGGTTGTGATATGAAACTGAACCATCCAAAAGCTTAGTTCTGCAAAAAACATGTACTAAACCAACAACGACAACATTATAATTACCATGATCATGACGAGCATATGCTCCACCACTATCCATCTAACCATTACATCATATGTAAGATTAGTCGCATCATTTCCACCCAGTCACAACCCTGCGAAGCCTCGCCATGCCCCCTTTGAAAGCTTGAATTACATGTGCTCACCTACTACATCTATGGCTTCTGATTCCACCATATTAAATCGCCAATCATAAACCAATCAACATTATTCCCAAATCTAAGAATCTTACTTAAGAGTTTATCATGAACGTACTTCAAAGTTTATCATAGTGGAACTTGCTCCATAAGGGACACACTCTTTCATTTTCAGAAATCAGGAGACTTATTTGTTATGTTATATGACATTGTTCTCCATGCCACCTCTGTCGTTGATAGATAACGCGCCCTCAAGTAATCCTGTATTTCGTTCCTAGGAGGTCGGCTAGCAGTTTCTTCAGATGGTGCATGCCCTGATGATTGGCATGTGGTATTTCCTCTTTGATCATTGTTTCTTGATGAGGATTCTGCAACCGCTTCATCTTGATTGTTTAACGGCGGTGGTATGAAAGCCGAGAGCCTTTCTTGGCTTACCTAAAAACTAGCAGTGTTGAATCCTTTGTAAGTGTAACCATAAAGGTAGGAGAATACATGGACTGTCGATGCAACATCCATTATAATGTGATATTCCAATTCATGCAGGAGGATGGCATTGTATGGAACCACCCAAACATCGTCTATAGTTCTCCTTCTATACTATATATAACCCTTCGAATCAAAATGCATTGTTGGGTTGACATCTTTTGGATATTTATAACAACAAGGACTGCCATTTGGAAAACACCTTTCGGTGTGCCTGTGCATCATGAATTTTTGAACTTGTCCTCGAAGGATGGGGTCTGTTGGCAATTCAACTGAGATTATCTCATCTATGCACTCGATTGGATGTCGGGTTCAATGCGCAAAATGAGATGAGCATGTCGCAATCCATGCTTTTGAAATTTTATGACTGTTATCACATATTATATGCGTTGGAAGAATTTATGAAACAGCTCCTTTAAAAGTTGTAATCTTCCATGGAAGCAATGAACGACAATCACAGGAATGTCGGATGCATTTTGTCCTGGTCTTAGTCTGACTTGTATTTCTGGCCAATCTGTATTCGTAGTCATAGTGATGAACAATGTTGGATGACCTTTTGATCTAGACAGTGCTAATGCATCTGCGACTTGGACAGAGCACCATCTTTGACACCCCAAGAAGGACGATGGTAAAACAATGTCATTCTGAGCATTGTTTTCGCGTTCGGAATAGTTCTCATCATATTGCACTCTTCTATTCCGAAATGATGGCATTCTGAAGTAGTTTAATCAAGCATCTTCAACCCTAGAATACATATCGATCAGATATTCTCCACATAGACGATCTAATTGAAGAAAGCGCTCCTCATGTACCAATCTAGACCTGTACCACTGTAATTGTGTAAAGCCATGTTCATTTCCAAGCCCCCATCCAATAGTACCTTATGGGAAGAAAAGCAGATATTCCAGCGGTTCGTATAAGAAAAAGTGGAGAGAGAAATGGGAAAATGGAGGAAGAAGGTGGGAAAAGGAAGAAAAGAGGATGGGCAAAAGGAAACAAAAAAAAGGCATGGAAAAAGGGAAAGGGAAAGAGGAAAGGAAAAGGGAAAAAGGGCACGCGAAAATTAGGAAGAAAGGGGAACGACTGAAAAGGGAAGGGAAAAAGTTCATCAGAAAAAGGGAAAGGGAAAAGGAAAAGGAAAAGGGGAAAGGGAATGAAATGGAAGGGGAGGGAGAGTGGGTTAAAAAAAAAGAAAAATGGAAGAAGGGAAAAAGAAGATGTAATTGAGGCAAAGCCATAGAAGATCATATACAACAACGATCTCTTACAATCCATGACTGCTTATTCATCCGAGCAATACATTGTTGCTCATTTCCAACAAAGATGGTCTCAAAACAATGACACATGAAACTAATGAATGATGTGAGCTCGAACATTTGAACTTTGTTAGCCATCATTCTGTATGCTGTTAAAAAAGCAAATGTTTGGAACTTATGTAAAATGAATGCTAAAACACAAAATATGGTAGAGAGAAAAGATTAGCATACATGAAAAAAAAGGTCTAGAAGGGCAGTTCTCAATCATATCTGATGGACGTTGTAAATCGTCAGAAGTTAATTAACTGGAGGCTTACTATATGAAAAGATCGTACACACTATAAATTCTCATTCCCACTTTACAATGAACTTTCCCACTGAAAGCAATAGCATTGGGTATATCACAATCCACAAGAATAAGAAACAATATAACACACAATCCCAAATCCAATTCATCCTGCTGGCAAGTTCAAGTGGCATAGCTCATAATGGGTAGATCAATAAGTCAATTTCAAGTGTCCATGCCAAGAGAAAATTTGTGTTCAATTCAATTTCCATGGTAGCATCAAATTAATGTTTTTTGCGATACCACCTTGTCCTCGTGATGTTGGGAGGGTACCCTTCCTCCAATTGCTGCCCTTTAAATGTCCACATTTTCCATTGACTACTTTCGCCCTTCAAGGGCCCACCATTGTCCCATGTTCACATTATTTTTATTCTCTGCAGTTGGATTGAATACATTTAGGCATTTGTGGGCCAATAGAGGATGTACGTGGATGTTTGATGAGCATGTAGTATTGGTCGATTGGCATCGGTGGGCTATTGAAGATCACATATGGTCTATCACTATCCTACCATATGTATATCGCATTTCTGTTCGCACCAAATTTCTTTCTTCAAAATTACCAAAATACGACACGTTGCATTCATCGCATTTATGGCTGATATCAAACCAGATTTCAGATGATCTGATGTCGACACGTGTGTGGATGATGCATTTAATGGCGGCCAGTGTCAGGCATTTACTGTAGATTCTGGAGACTGTTGCTTGCATTCTGTCATCGGTGCATTGTGCAAACTCGCTCAGCTGACCGGCATCCTGCATTGCATTCCAACATGTTAGTGAGCTAGACGCTGACATCTGCTAACAATTTCAAATTCCAAAATTCATCTGTAGCTGTATTATGAGAATTTGTCTTACCTTGCAGCACTGTTTTTAGATCTGTATCAGGCCCTATTTCTAGATTTCCAGCAGAACTTGTTTGTAGATCTATGTCAGATTGCAAGCTCCGGTGCAAGGTTTCTTACTTGAAGATGGAGCATCCACAATAAGCATCCACAAATGTGGACGAATGGCAGATTTTCTTTTCGGGAATACTTAGAGAACAAGGTTACTGCAATGTCTTATCTAAACTGGAAGAAGAATCGCTTATTTTATATCCCCTGCATGACGGATTCAAAGAATCACTCCAACAGACCTGTTCTGCCCCAAGACGCCATAAAAAATTTCCACTTTTGTCTCCAAAGGTTTACTCTTCAAAGATTTTTTTTAAGGGGCCCATAAAAACCGATTAAAAATCCAGATGTGTATGATCAATGGAAACTCGGTCCAATCCTTCTATTCTCCCAAACCACTGTTAAGTACGAACCTCATATACTTAGTTCTTTGAAAAGCTTCAAGTCTGCAAAGCATTCAGAGAAGCCGCCATAGTCAGAATGCATCGAAGGAAAACACATGCAAACATTTATGGATTTACAAACAGAAGGAAACCTGTGCAGGAAATTGAAGCTCAAACACAGCAAGTTGGATTCTACCCTACGAAATGCGCAAAGGCGAAGCTCCAAAACATGGCCGAATCCGTCACCCATAGACCCATAAGCGGAATGAAAATCTGTATTAAACGCTGCCGAGCTCGGTCAAGAACATCCCTGGAGCAACAGGGGCAAGGCGAGACCGCCACCGGAACTGAACTTCGAAGCAGGAGGAGGAAAAAAAAATGCCAGGCGGTTCTGGGGAGCCCAACCCGCAGTTCTACAAAACCCACAAAGGAAGAACAGAGCACAAAATTTGCCTCCAAAACGGAGCCCAACCCGCTTGGCGCAGACGAAACTATTCTTGGCCCCAGGGACCAAGCTCCTGGCGCTGCCAATAATCAAAGCCCGCCATAACTGGAGGCGAGCACTCTGCCCGCCCTTCCTGCCGGAATGGCCGTGACACCTCATCCCATCACATTATTGTACTTAAAATATTTATTTTCTTATTATCTGAACAACCAATCTCATAATGCCAGCTAAATGATCTAAATATTTCCCATAAATACAATAGCATTTCTTAGCACCTTCTCTAGCCCTAAAATTGAGGGCCAAGATTTAACTTCCCCATATCCATCGGTCCAGGCATGTGGTGCATGCCCCATGCATGAGAATTGTTTTTATTTTCATACTGTTAAGAATTTTTTTGGCTTATTTTGTTTGTGGTAGATGGGTGTTCTCTGCTTTTGTATCAAGCACAAACTTTGTACTCTGGGTTCAGATTCCTCCCTTATTGTAGAGCATAAAACTCTGCTCCTTCTGCAAGGGGTTATATCTGCTTCATTCCAATATGTTAACAAACCCTATGGATCACTGAACATGCCCTTTTTAAAAGCAAGCAAGGCCTGGCCATCGGACTTAGTGCCATAGCTATGTTTGGAAGAAGGAAAAGTAGGACAGAAGGGGCAAAAAAACTTGAGATGGGTCATGTCTTTTTTTGGCCGGAGACGTGTTTACGTTGAAGATCTGGCTATGGCGAAGGTATTCTGGCACTCTGCGTGTTGGAGAGGGCTGAATGAAGGCTTCGTCCCGCCATAGCCACCCATTACACTGCTCTATGTAACTGTGTTTTTTGTACAATGTATTTGTATATGTATTATAATAAAGTCAGTGGTTTCCTTAAAAACACAAATATATAAGGACTACTTTTGTTCACCCTATTTCTAAGTCGCAACATGCATGAACAAAGTTGATGGAGACATACATATCTAAAAGAAAGACTGTGGTACTTACATAAAAAAAGATTTTCATGTAAAATCATTTAGGAATATGTTTGTAATGTTTGAAACTGATACAAATTCATTACTAAGCAAAGAGCCATAATCTAATGTTGGACATTAATAACAGATCTACTAGCACAATTTAGGAACCAAAGAAATGTTTGCGGCAGCCTTGGCCGCCGCGATAAATTTCTTGTAATAATAACAATAAGACTTAGAACCTTTATAGAAGACTTGAAATTTATCGATATTTATCTTGAAATTGAAGGCAAAGTTCTCAAATTTAAGTATGATAAGGCCAAATTAGAAGGTTAAAATTGCTCTAACCCATTTTAATAAAGCTTTCGACGTTAAATGGGCGTTACCTTCTCCTATGTTGTATTTGTCTCGTGGATGCATCATGCTTAGATAGATTGTTGCTACTAAAAATGTCAAGATTTCGCCCTCATGGTCATGCGAGCAAGGAGATTATACTTGGCTATTTTGTAAAGTCATATGGCATATTCTAGGAGCATATATTCTAGGTGAGGATAGGTAGGGATATATTCTAGGTAAGGTAGGTTGTGTGAACGTGCTAAGTATTATTGAGGAGTTGTCACAATCACTACCATCACATATGAGAATAATGAGTCTATTAATAAATGACACACATAAGATGCCTTTCTTGCATTTAATTAAGAACCTATGTTCTTTTATATCTCAACCTCACTTTGGCAACGTTGTCAAGTCAGTTCCCTTTGCCAATGGCATCAACTCCTAGGATGAAGTTGAAGGTAGAAAAGAAATGGATTTTGAGCGTTTATTTTTTTTTTGGATTGTTTGGCATGTCATTATTTTGGGTAACATTGAAATTATACGAGGTACCCAATTCTGGAGGTACCTTTAGATCTAATTCCCCTTGTGAGGGCAGATTAGTATATGTATATGATTTGCCATCCCAATTTAATGATGATCTAGTCTCTCGATCTTGTAATGACTCTAAAGCTCACTGGAAGCTCTCAGAGTTATGTCGACATTTTCCCAATGGTGGATTTGGACCAGCTGAGAATCGCCAACCATTGCCAAAAAATTCATGGTACCAATCTTATCAATACACTCTAGAGTTATTGCTTCGAGAGCGGTTCAACGAATATCATTGTCGTACCATGGATCCTGAACAGGCTAAGCTTTTCTACATTCCATTTTATACGTATTTAGATTTTGGTGCTCACTTTCTTGATAAGACGCATGTTCGTAATCACTTGAGCCAACAGCTCATTGGTTTTTTGCTTGCATCTCCATACTTTCAACGCTACTATGGTGCAGATCACCTCCTTGTTATAGGAGCCGAATTTGGAAATTTCATGTGCTGGGGGGAGTGGGGACTTGCATCCCCTCGCCGTCCTCGAGCTTCAAAATGTTACCAAGGTATTCATTGAACGAAATTTTTTGTCTTATCAGGAATCTGAAATTGCCATTCCGTATAACACTGGATTTCATCCTTCTTCCCCTATAGACACACAATATTGGCAACATATTGTTTCTAATCACAATCGTGATATTCTAGTTTCCTATTCATGGGGTCCTCGGCCTAATGGCCGATCAATTAGAATTTTTTTGCAAGAACAATGCGAACATTCCTCAAATTGCACCACATTGAGATGTGACAAGGTGAATTGTGTTGACAATACATACTTAGCGATTAACCTTTACCTTCGATCAACTTTCTGTTTAATGCCTCATGGAGACACTCCAACTCGTAAGGCAATCTTCGACTCTTTATTATCAGGCTGCATTCCCGTCTTATTCTCAGAGCACTCAGCATATGGGCAATACATATGGCACCTTCCATCAAATGGGAGCACCTATTCTATCTTCTATCCATCAGAGCATCTACTTAATGCTAATGGAAGCATCAACATTATTGACTATTTAAGTCATATCAGTGCAGATGTTATCAAAACCATGCGACAAAATGTCATTGAGCTTATTCCAAATATTGTTTATGCAAAGCCCGGGTACAAAAGCTCAGATCCAAGAACAAAAGATGCCTTTGAGATTCTTCTTGATAAATGGTTGAAGAGAGCTCTACTTTATCAAAAGTGATATTTTGATTTGTTCGAAAGTGCCAACACTAAATATTCTTCGCTCATAATGCACTCTATCAACCTAAACGTAGACTTTCTAACAAAAGAGATACAATACAATAAGAATTAAATTGAAATTTATCGTCCAGGGGACCATAAGGTCTATGGGACCTAATATAAGAAGGAAAGCACAACCAAAACTATTAGTGCCTAGGATTTAAAAAACCCCACCCGAAGCCTTATTGATGGTGTAAAAAACATGACGTTAGAGTGTCGTACATTAGTTCTGACGTAAAAATACTATCTATCTATCTATCTATCTATCTATCTATCTATCTATCTATCTATCTATCTATCTATCTATCTATCTATCTATCTATCTATCTATCTATCTGAATTCATGTACTAGTTTGTTCTAGAAAATATATTATTTACGTAATCTGAATGTATGGTAAAAGGCCACGTGCTTGTTGTACATATTTAAAAAAAGGAATAGATTTGGTTGTTTGTCATCATGACATAAAGTGGCCGATGGTTGTTTCGTTGGCACAACTAGCAGATTCCCTCCAATCCATACTCAAGCAAGAAATCTTCCTCCAATCCATCTTCAAGCAAGCAAATTCGCTCCAATCTAGGGTTTAAGAATGTAAAACCAAGAAAAGAATTTAAAATTCTTGCCAGATATTTGCATGCATATTAGTATTCATAGCAATAGGAGCATGGCACAAGGGAATCAAGAATAAAATGGTTCAAAATGATGTCCAAAATGGGGCCGATGATACCAAAATTAATAAATGGAAAGAAAATGGTCGAACAAGATACTCTGAATGAAATGACAAAAAGTGATATTATCAACAATAAGAAGAGCAGATTACATTCCAGACACACCACAAAAAAAAATCATGAGTGTTTTAGAAATAAAGCCAGTTCTCTATCTTCTAGTCAAAGAGATGTATCAGAAAGTTTAACATATTTCGTGGTATTCCTAGTATTTTAAAGCATTACATTTTGGTTTCTAGATCCTTCATCTCTTCACAACCACATCTTATCTGGAGCAGGTACAGAAGGCCTTCTTAGCATGGGCACTTCGGGTGAAATCCACAGTTCCATATCAGATCCTGCTCCAGGAGTCGGATTTTCTACCCCTTCAAAGGGCTGCTTTGGAACGCCATATCATTTACTTTCAGAAGGTAGTTGGTATGGGTAATGACTGATTGCCCAACCTTGCATTGGCAGTAGCAATGGGTCCACAATGCCTCAAAGCCTGCTGGAAGGACAAGCGAGATCAGTGGTTCTCACATTGGAATGTGCAGGCACAAGGATGCGGGCAGGTACAGACAAAGAGGGAGCACAATGCATTCTGCTAGTATCTAGATAGCTTCCTTGCCAAGCTCTAGGATGCAGATGCCTTGTTGCATGTTAAAATAGCATACTACAGGCAGCAAGTCAACCCCATGCTCACAAGAGGCTCATAGCATTATTTGCGCACTCATTTGCCCATAAAAGCTTCCATTCGCACGGGTGCACACCGCCTCCGGTGAGGACAGGATCTGTCAGTGTTGCCAACAGGGCGTCATTGAGGATGAATGTCATGCCCTTCAGGCGTGCCCGGCATTTGATCATATCCAGGCATGGTATGTTCAGTTAATTATGCCTCACCAGCCCCTGCATGAGCTGTTGAACACAGCCTCCGTGGGCTTGTTGGGATCATACCTCCAGGAGATTATGGGTACACGGACTCAGTTGTGTCCTCGGGCACAGCATTGAATTGTCATATACGATTGTACAGTATACCAACATCCTTATTATTGCTAAGATTTTTTCCTCGAAAACCCTTCGGGCAGGGGTTTTATAATCCTGACAATAATACGCTTGCTGCTTTCTCATTGTTTGGGTCCCATAGGCCAGTTGGTCTCTGTGGACGATAAAAACATATTCTATTCTATTCTATTGTTCTCAAAGAATCCAATGCTCTTGTCTGTCGATGAAAGAAGGAAAGAAAAATTAAGATAATTGTTTTGTTCCTACTATTCTAATTTGAGCAGAAGTTTATGTTACTAATTTTGCTAATCTTTCCTCTCTGTTGATGAAAAAAGGAAAGAAAATTAAAGACAATTCTTCATTTTGTTCTTGCTGTTCTAGTTTGAGCAGAAGTTCATGCTGCTAATCTTGCTAATCTTCCCTCTCTTTTTTTCTATGTGTTTGTTGTATCATGTGGTGGGTGAAATTATGATGTGCTCAAATTCGTAGACTCCTGAGTCGACACATGGCCTACCTGCTTGCATTCTTTTTCTACGAATAGTACCAATTCGTTCATTCCTTCTGATCTCGCACCACGTGTTTGAAGCAAAATGGTCAGAAGAGGACTTACTGCTGGAGTGTTTGACAAGATACTGGAATGAGCACTTTATTAAGACCTTTCGGTCCGAGATAGTTTAGAATGCATGTAGGTAGTTTGCACTTGTTGATGAGCTCTGGAATAGTAGGACCATACCTATTGCTTCAATATAAATGATTGAGACTCACTACAGATGTAAAGGCAGTATGAACCTCCAAGAATATCCCTAAATTATATGATGCAGCGCCTGCAGCAAATGAGGCTTCATGTGGCAGGGATTCATGCCTTAGATACCCTTTTAAATTTTTGGTATGTCCAGGTTATAAGGCCAGTAAGAAGCCTAGAGGAACAAAAGAGTTTTCTTCAAGGTAATATTCAAGCCATGACAAATTTATTGATTGATTTTTCAGGTTATACTCTTGATAAGTTGGAGCACACGCTCAGTCAAATCACAATATTAGAAGATGTTCCTCGCATGGCACCTTGGACTCATCCTGTTATTATTATGGATTGAAAGAATTCTGATATATAATATGAGGTTATGCTTCCTTTCAAAAGGATAAATTTTGACATGAAAATCCAGGGTTATATTTTCCGTTAATAAGATTTTGTAAAATTTTGACTAATAAATATTACTGTGTACATTTCAAGCAAAAATTTAGGGTTCAATTGTGCTATTGCTATTTTCTTATAATGTTTGATTAGAAAATTTTCTTTTATACCAAAGGTTATAATATGTTGTTTCTAGAGATTTTGTTAGTGTTATAAAAAAAAGGCTTCAAATAAGACAAAGACTTCAATTTGCATCACAAAGTAATGGTTAACATCACACGATTCACTATATTGGCATCACATGCATCACGTCTGTATCAAATGCATCGTGTTGGCATTACATGCAATATCTGAAACACAGTCAAATATAATCTGCACCATAGATAAGAGAAGTGAGAGAGGAATTGCCAAGATTGTGCCGTTAATAATTCAACAAGCTGGAGTGAATCATAGAAGATTGCAAAATTTGCACAGGTCTACAGTCATAGTGCAAGGTAGTTTCACTAAGGCAGCAAATAGGGAATTAATATCCTGCACTTCATAAATATCAGAACATGAAGAAATTTGAAAATAAAAAGTGTTCTTTCTTGAGTTTGAAAAAATTGTTTGATTGATTTTCTTAGCAGCATCAAATATCTTGAGGCAGGAAAAAGACTCGATATTCTTTGAATAAAGCTGTAACTTAGACCGAAAGTGCATTTCAGCTTCATTAAAATTTTAATGGGATAAGCGAATCTAAATTTCGTAGTTACTATTTTTGATAATCATTACAGTGCATGCCATAATTTAAGGCCAGCCATAAAAAACAGTGGGGATGGGAGGATATGGCAAGTGATACACTACAATGTGCTTTTATCCATTTCTCATAAGATTTTGCAGAAAATGAAACATGCGGAACTTCCTAAATCAGAGGTGCAGAGAGGTGTTTAAATTAGAAAAGTAGTCACGTATCTACATGTGCTTCTTCTTATCGAATATCTATAAATTCAACTTTCATCCCCCTCCGATGCAGGTTGATATTCTAAGGACTAGCTTAAGGATTACAAAACACTTGTGGATGAGTATGAACAAACTTTGCAAAAGGAATAAGCAAAGTTAAGGGAAATAATAACTCTCTTATTATTTGAGGGGTTGTTTTAATATTAAAGAGTTGCAACTATTGACGATTATCTAGCCATGACCTACCAATAAAAAACATCTAAAGAATGATATGTGTTTAAGTGAATTGGAATATTTTTCAAAGACTTCTAAAGGACTTGAGATCGTCTCTAAATGAATTGAGATGGAAGACTTCTAATCGGATTTAGGCGGTTCCTAAATTGGAACAGAACGAAGATGAAACAATTTTTTATTGAGGTTGACATGGACTTTCAATCTTGGGAAAGAAGGATTGCCACAGTTTAAATGTTTGCTTGGGAGAGTGGCTCAAACTCAACAAAAAATTATAGGAAAATTCTCAACTATGAAATGATATTTTCATTAAACATGATAACGGGTGTTCACCCGTTATAACAGAATGTGAGTTCGGATCACAATTCCTAGACAGCTAGTGTATTCTAGAACTAGAAGCCAAGACATTTTAGAAAAAGGCCACGATCTTAATTTAAAAGAGAACTCAGATCATTAAACCATCATTGTCGACTTTTTTTTTGAAAAGCTTAGCCTTGTATTCTTTTCTGTCATTCATTTTCTTACTTCCTTTAGCTTACTTCCTGCGATACAATCTGGGAAAAATAATCTCAGCCTTAAGAAAAGAAGTAACTAAAATAGATGAATTCAATCTTTAGAATTGCTCATTCCACCCAACTAGACTCAGTTCTAGCAAGAATTCGTTATCTAAGAAGTCTTTATCTTGCTTCAATTGTTTCATGGGATGAAAACTTTTTTGCGGTCTAAGTCAACAAACATCATGCTCCATCCATATTCCTTTTTGGTTCTTTAGGTTTAGATACACACATATAGTCAAAACATGACAACAAATGGACTATAGATAATGGCTTTGAATATCTAAGGATAATAGAAGAAGCAATGCTCCACATTGGAGGCAATATGATATTCAACAACAATTACCCATATTGTTGAACATTCGGTAAACAAGCACATCAAGATAATGACTTGGTGGAATGGAGTATATAGATGGAGTACATAGATAATAAAATCAACTAAACATCATGCCTCGAAAGAGTTACTTCAACACAAACAGAATAGATAATAGATAATATTATACATGGAGGTTTCACTCAATGTCCAGTTCTACCGCAATTAGATCCCCCAGATCGAACTCTGTAATGTAACTTCGGCTATACAGATCCAGCCACTCATCCAATTCTTGGACCGAATGGGGAGTGTTGAGGATGAGCTTGGTTACCAAAGCTACACGCTCCCTTTTTTCCTTCTTGTAAAGCTTCTTAAATAACGACCTGAACCTGTTGTGCAACCAGACATCCTTCATTTTCAGCAGCCTCTTCAGAGCCTCTGTCCTGTAAATATGGCGTTTCAATGAAATCAGGCAGCCTTCCAGCTCCACACTGCTGAGGTGATCCGGCTCATTGCCATCCTTTATCAAACCTTCCCCACGGAGGAGCTTCCTGAGTTGGTATCTGATTTCTTCTGTTCCATTCTGGTTTATCTCGTTCTGCACCTCAACCTATGAGCTAATATTGGCTCGCAGATATGGGGTTGCATTTCGCTCACCATCGCTGCGCCTGGTTCGGACCATTCTGAGTGTCCCGACTATGAATCTACACTATGCAGATTTGCGAATGCCGGCTTCTGTAGCAAGCATTAGGGATTTTTTGAGATCATAAAAGGGCCTTCTAAGAACTGCAGACTAAGCTATATGAACTACCAATCAGAAAACAGAACTGGTAATCCAGTCAGCAAAACAGTTATAACTAACTCACTGGATCACATTTTCTAGCATAAGTGTTGATAGGAAAGTCCAAATGAGCTCGTGTTTGGTGCAATAGATAGATCTCATTGAGATCTTTCCAACCTTAGGTGGTTTGCATATCTTTTAGCCCCGTAGGATAGTAAAAAAATGGTAAAAACCATATTTTTTAGAGTTTTGACAATCATAAGTGGTTAAAATATGTACAAAGCATCTAAGGTTGGAAAGATCTCAACGACATCTATCTATTGCACTAAACGAGAGTTCATTTAGACTTTTCTATCAATAGTTATGCTTGAAAATGTGATCCAGTGAGTTAGTTATAACAGTTTTGCTGACTGGACCCGTCAGGCTCTGATTTCTGATTGGTAGTTCATTTATCTTCATTTGGCTTAGTTGGCATGTTTTGAAGGCCCTTTTTTAATCTCAAAAAAATCCTAATGACCACCTATAGTGAAGGCGCTTGGGTGGGACACAAACTTGGATGGCACTTCTTTGGCTTAATAGATACAAGGCCTGCCATCTCACCTACCTGCACGATTCCCGAAATTTTGCATCATTCTGACAAATAAAACCCCTATATTCTAAAAATTCGGGTCCATTTGGGAGTCATATGGACTTAGGGAAAGTCCATATATAATGAAATTATGCTTTTAAGTGATCCCATCAAACCTCTAATGGATTTTGCACCGTAGCTACGGTGCGAAAACAACACTTCCATATTTTATGTTATACATAATTTTGCACTGTGCCTACGGTGCGAAAACAACACTTCCTTATTTTATGATATTCATATTTTCGCATCGTAGCTTCTTTAATTTTTTATGTTACAGTGAAAGCAAACCTTTCCAATTAATATACAATAAATTTCCAATTAATCGTCACTTATATTTATATTACATAGTGCAATATCTGAACCGAACCATGTCTTGACTTATCCTGCATTCAGTAGATTCAGCTCCATCGTGAAGTCGAGCACTCCAACCTTCAAGAAATAAAAAACTATCCACCGACTGACTGTAAACATCTTCAAGGTCTTCTTAACATTGTCGGCGCTCTTGAATAAGGCAATGAATAGATCAATTCCTAAATTTATCTTCACATGCCCGCAGACTCCTCCCTTCTCCTTCAATGTCGTGAACAGTGTAGTCACGTACGTAGTGTACCGTTCAGCTACAGTACGTCTTCTTATGTACTGTACGTTCTTCGTACCTTAGAGGTTTTGCATACTTTATGTACGTTTAATACTAGTTGTCATATCTGGCGTACAATACGTTATGTACGTACAGTACACATATAAAAAATTTATTGTATTTTTAGTTTTTTTTTTTATGACCATAGTAGTAAATATGTAGCATAATAACAGGGGGTTTTTTTGTGTTTTTGTACGCTTCTCACAAAGGTTTTCCTAAGATTTCATGGCGTATTCGAATGGATGTACTAATGCGTACATCTAGAGTGCACCATTTCTTAGTCGTTGATTTAGTTTTTTTTTTCAATGGTTCAACATCCAAGGGCTCACAACAAAAGCCCTCTTTTTATTTTAGGGGCTGAACATGCAAGCCTCGTGGATCATGATCTCCTGATCTTCTGATCTTCGCTCCTCACCTGGAGTTGCAAAGCGCAGGGAATGCTCCCCAGACAACAACAGGGAGTAGATTTCTGGAAGCATCATGCGCAAAGGAATCTTTGTTTTGCTCGCTTACCTCTGCTTGATTGCTGCCTTCGCATCTCTGTTTCTCAAGGGCCAGGCACAAGCCGGGACCTTTTCCTGTCCGACCACGTCTTCTAGCTACTCGATTTCCTTTGCTGGCCCTGGATTCTAGAATGGGACTCGCATGAAACCAACAAACCGCCTTAGACTTGCTTCTCATTCATCTCAGCAGATTTTCTACAATGGTGGATAGTGGGTAGCCGCACACATGCGAACTACCCATAAAAAATAAAGGGAAAATCCAATTATATCATTTGGACCCCAACAAAATACAATGCTAATAGAGACTAGGCTAGTGTACCGCCGAAAGCTTATCACCGGATTAAAAACCCTCCCTTTCGGGTTTTCGAGGAAAACCCTAGTGATAAGCCCGCCAAGGGGCTTGGACAAACGTGAAGGCATAAAAATCGCCTCCCAAAAACCCACTAATGGAAAGTCGAAACAGATGCCGCCGCTAACTTTTGTACACGCACATCACCAACAAAACAACAAGACAAAACAAACCTCCCAGAGTGGAGGGGTTGATTACGCGTGCCACGCGATAAAAATACAATAACAAAGAAGGGGAGGGTGGGTTCAAAGAGAATAAGGTAAGGGGCTGAGAGAGAAGAGGAAGCCGGATGAGAAGTCGGGGCGTAAACGCCTAAAATAGCTTAACTCCCAACCGTAATCGGGCATGCGCCCGCCATGCATGCAAAACAAACATGCTCGTCCCATTCTAGAATGACGATCCGATGTCTCTGGATCGATGGGATTCTAGAATGGGACTCGCATGAAACCAACAAACCGCCCAGAATACCAAAGGACTTCCTTAACAAACTAGGATCGAGGGACTAAGGTCACAGGATGAAGGCTAAAGGCCGAGAAAGGACAAAGATGAAAGAAACGCCAAATTGGCCAAACCAGCGGGGAAGAAGCCCCTCCTCCGCCGGAAACAATTCAAAGAGAATAAGGTACTGGCGAGAGAGAAGAGGAAGCGCCGATGAGAAGTCGGGCGTAAACGCGCCTAAAATAGCTTAACTCCCAACCGTAGCGGGCATGCGCGCGCATGCATGCAAAACATGCATGCTCGTCCCATTCTAGAATGGCGATCCGATGTCTCGGATCGATGGGATTCATTACCATAAGCAGGGCTTTGCCATAGTTCGTCTGTAAAAAGACCTCCGTTCAAATCTGTTTTTCAGAGGACGCATGGAAAAGCTTCTCTGTAAAGCATACCATTGTTTGGGTCGAAAGAAGAAGGGTTGAAGACTTGATAATCTCCCCGTTCTTGCCCGACCACGCCCCTCTAGATACTCGATTTTCATCGATCCTAGATTCATTACCATAAGCAGGGCTTTGCCATAGTTCGTCTGTAAAAAGGCCTCCGTTCAAATCTGTTTTTCAGAGGACGTATGGAAAAGCTTCCCTGTAAAGCATGCCATTGTTTGGGTCGAAAGAAGAAGGGTTGAAGACTTGATAATCTCCATGGGAAATCAGGTCTGTAGAACAGAAATTAACTAGGGCAGTGTTTCGGATCTTTTGCAGAAGAATTTTCCATTTTGGGGATTCGTCAAGTAGTTGGGCACAAGATGCAGATTCTTATAGAGTTATAATCTGCAGACGACATTAGTTTTGTGGCTTGAGAATGAAGCCAAACTCACTAAAGAATCCTTGGCCCTACATATCCGGCTGCAGATGCTCAGATCGGCCCTGCACTTTTGCCCTATGTTTCTTCAAGTCTTATCTTCTATTTTGATCCTCCTGTTTATGATCTTGGTTTATCTGCAAGAGTTGATCCGATGGGCTCCAACACAGGTCACTGCTGCAACCAAGCAGCAAACCCCTTTTTTGGATCCAGCTCGTTGGTGAACCCCTTATTTGTGGGTGTTTAGCGATTTTTTTAACTCCTCTACTAGCATAAATATGTAGCATAAACTTAGTCATTCTTTTAAACTTAGTCATTTTCAAAAAATCCAGTACAGAAGATGGGGCATGATAATGTAGGGGATACCATTCAAAAAAACCAGTATAGAAGATGCGGCATGATAATATAAAGGATACCATTTGCATGTGTTCAAGACGATAAGAATATGAGTCTAGGGGGAATCAAGATATTAAGAATGTTAGGCTAGGGGGTAAGAATGTAGGTGTGTTGGTCTGTATATTGACTCTTGACCCCTACACCATCCTGAAGGCCCCGAAGGGGCCAAAAAAATTTTTAGTTAACACAAACCATTAACACACAACTAACATTATTAACACAAACCATTGTATTTGACACATTTAAATTAAAATCCCCCTTAAACCCCCTTTGGTTTGGGTGCATATTCACACGGCGGGTTACGTAGGGCAGCGAAAGCCCCAAAAAATTTACAATACATGTACAAAATTAACACTATTATAGTATTTTGTAAACCTTAATATACAGTATACAAAAACTTGTACATGCATACCCCACAAACGAGGATCGCTATGTACGGTCTAGATCTTGGAATAAAGGGCAAATATGCCCATCCGACAGCTCTCGTTGCCCGGAGTAACCCCCCGTGTGACCATTGTAAATACATAGTAGTGTTATAGATGAGCACAAAAACAGAATAAGTTTTCCAAAAAGACATTATCGTAGTAGTAACCAATAGTTAAAAGTTATTGCAACTCTAAGATTGCTGCCATTGCTATGGTTCAAATCTGATCTGCAAAAACAAAGCATATTATGTCATGCATTAATTCAAAAGATTACCAGTGGCATTAAAAAAAAGGTTACTTAAAATCTGGAAAAACATAAACTATCTCAATTCCTCAAAAAAAGTACGAAACAAACAAAGTAAGATTTATCATTTTAGCTAAATGCGCTAGTAATAACAATTCTATTAGCAATGCAGACATGCAATTTCCGCTGTAATCATTACAATTTTAGCAATGTAAACATGCAATTTCAGTTGTAATCATTACAATTTTGAAGAACACGGTAAATCTGTTTGCATTAAAGAACACGATAAAACTAGATAGACTTAGGGTAAAAGTATGCTGGTGGGTATCAAAAGCATGCGTCCGGACGCATGCTTGTAGCATGCTTATAGCAGGGTTTTAGCCCGCTTAAAGCACCCTTGCTTTTGCTTAATTTGGGTGCTGGTGGGCGTAACTGCCCGTCATATTTTTGACGCCCTTCATGTACTCGCACGTCCACCTCACCAACGAACCGTTAGGAAAATGATTGTGGGATTTTGGCCGGATTTTCACAGTGGTAGTATACGTTGCAAATTCGATCGAGCCTAGAACTACCACGACCTCATGGCTTCAAAAAAATTCCCTCCAATTCACTCATTCTCCCTCTCTCGGGGAATTTCATGGCGCCCCTCGATACCGGCCCCGAGGCAATCACACGTTTAGCATTGGACTTTCTACCGATGAATTCCAATACGGTGTTCCGATTTGTTGGATGTCAATGCAACACGAGGTGAAATATCGCGTGAAGATCCAGTTTCCTCGCGCAATTTACAAGAAATTGGATCGAGAGAAAGAGAGAATACTGGTCACGGAATAAGATGAGGAAAGCGGTTGAGCGGGAGGATCTCGAGCACGAGACGCGAGCAAAGAAATAGCCAAGCTTGTAGTTGATTACTTCAACAAGCTCACCAAAAAGCATTCACCGAACTCAAGGCCGATGTGATGAAGAGGGTGGTTCATCACCACGAAATGGAAATCTCGGAACACGGAATTTTGCCAAATCCAAAAGGAGTGCAAGGCGTGCCGGGGTGTTGCTCAACAACTTGAAAACGAGACAATGGCAGCCACAAAGAGGCAAAGGAACCATGATATTTGGAGAGCGGAACCTCATTAATCGGTGATGGCTTCTTCCACAAAAATCGAGATGCAATTCCACTATGGCGGGGCTGTGGGGTACATCTAATTCTTGCTTTCATGCCATGCTTCTTCATGCTTTTAAGTGCTTGTATATGGCGAAAGTGATGCCGTTTGGGATATGTTCATTGATTAATGTGCATAAATATTTCTAACCAACGGCCACCATTCAAATTTGCAGCTATTTCAACAATACAAAAAGGCACATCCGAACACCCCGTTTGCTTAAAGGCTTTCGAGAAGTTGAAGCCCTTTATGTAAAGAAAGTATCGAAAGGGAAACCTTGTTGTTGTATATACCATATGAAGTTGGAGTATGCGGGGTAGCCAGAATGCATTAAGGTCTAATAAAACCGGATTTCATGGTGAAGAGTGCAAGTGCACCTGCGAGGTCTGTGGACTGGTGAGAAGTGTTCGGCCGCCAACATACGTATGACTCAAACCAACAGCCTGGAGGGTCGCGGGTTTGCAACAAGAGCGAGGGTGAAGAATGGTATAAACATGACCGCTTGATGCACGGTACATGGAAGTGTGGCATAAAAAGTCTTCCTATATGTCCAAGAGAAAGAGAGAATCATGAGTTCTTGCTTGAATGGAAGACGTTTGAAAAGGTAATACTCTCTTTATTGCATGCTGAAACATGCTGATATGTGCTGTCATCCGCTGAATACTGCTTTTGTGCTTTCAACTTGCTACAGACCTTGTTACAGATTCCAGTGGAGACAGAAGAAGCTGGTGGAGTTGCAGACTGCGTTACCAAGGAGGTGCCAGGTGGCAGCAGAAAGAAAAGAGCCAATGCCACCAAGAAGGGAAACAAAAGTAAGAAATCCAAGGTAGCTGGTGGGACACAGCCTGAAGCTGCAGCACAAGTTGAGAAGAAGGGAAACAAAAGTAAGAGATCCAAGGTAGCTGTGGGACACAGCCTGAAGTTGCAGCACAAGTTGAGAAGAAGGGAAACAAAAGTAAGAAATCCAAGGAAGCTGGTGGGACACAGTCTGAAGCTGCAGCACAAGACGAGACCTCAAATGGCAAGGGGAAAAAAAAGAAAGGACCAAAGCCAGTCCTTAGATTGTCTTACAAGAGAACGACAGTGAAGGATTTTATTTCATATCTGTGTTCCACATTGAAGATATTCGTGCCACACAATTCTGAGGGCTAGATGGCTATGGGCCATGCAATTCAGGAGTTGCCTGGACAATATCCAAGATGGCACCATTGTTTCTGTAATTGATTTTGCAGAGAATTACAGCATAAAAATACAAAGGGAGGTTCAAAGCCAGCATTGGCACAATGACCAGATAACAATTCTCGTCCACATCATTATATAGGATGGACATCAATTCCGGGATCGGAAAGCTATTGAAGGAAACCCATTTTTACTTGAGTGATGACAAGCTTCATGACACTCTTTTTTGTGCGGCCTTTGTCTTAGAAAGCACAATTCATGGCTTGTATCAAATGGTGTAGATTTCTCGGGCATATAGTTTGGTAGGATGGTTGTTCTAGCCAATTCAAATGCCCGCGGCCATTCTATTTCCTACCAAGATATCACCACGAGCTAGGGGAAGGAAATAATATGGAATTTCTTTTGGGGACAGCCCATGGTAAGGTAGAGCCGCGATGGGCAAGGTCCTTAAAGGGGGCATTCACTAGAAGCAGCTCAAGTATGATGGGGTGAGATTTAGGGGCTTTGCTGATGCACAATGAATTCGCAACTTCGTTGGAATGAAGGTACCAACAACGGGGACATCAAAAGGTATTATGCTTTCATCTGGCGTGATTCGTTGAGTAGTCTTTTGTAAACCGCCGTAATGTGCTCAATAGTGCTTTCATCCGCTTTAAGTCTTTGTACGTGAACTTGCTTTGTAATGAGATGAGTAGTCTTTGTATTATCTTTGTCCGTGAGTCGCAATACTTGTTGTCTCCTTTGCAGGTACCGGGTAATGGAAAGGATGATGTTGATAGGGACGGACCATTTGATGCGGAGGTGGAAGGGACCAAGCAAATACACAAACATCGGACATACTTTGGCCAAATCAAGCACAAGGGTGGCTCATAGAGGTTTAAGTTGTTACATGGGTAACCGTTTGAAAGAAACGGGTCATCTTGTGTGAACAAGCACGGGTTGAAGAATTGGAAATATGTTACACTAAAGCCGGATAAGTCTCTTTGGTGAAGGTACTTGAAGGCGAAATCGATGAGGCATTTTTTGAAGGTGATGGAGAATGGCTTAGTGGAAGCGTGGGGAAGGTGATAACTTTGTTGTTGTAGGGGAGGGAAATCGGAGAATGCTGATTTCTATGTGGTCAAATGTGTTAAGCCAAGGCATATCCTTGATGAAATTGTCAAGGATATGGGGTCGAACCTTCAATGTGGATGAATATGTGTTGGCTGGTTTGTACTATGTTGTCCGGCCGGATGGTAGTTGGGAGCTACTTGAAGACAAGGCGACTTTCCGATCTGATCATCAACGTATCGGCTATCAAGTTTGAGATGAATCGATTCACGGCACCAACAGATTTTCCCTTGAACGGGCTACTCACCGATGATTCTTGATGATCCGCCATATGAGGGTTGAATATGCTTTGACCTAGTTGTTTTATCATTGTAATGTGGTCAGTAGGTTACTTGTGTACTTGTCTCAAATTTTGATCATTGTATTGGAGACAATGCTTGTGAGACAATGTTTGTAGTATTAATTTCTTTGTATTGGAGTATTTTAGTATTGGAAACAATGCTTGTAGTATTGGGAGAGTATATATTACGAAAAAATTGTACACTCAAGATTAGAGACATCACTCAAGATCACTCAATACTCAAGATAAGACAAAGTAATCATACATATATATTACAAAAAAGTAGTGTACAATGGTTACTTCATGAGTCATCGAAGTCTTCAGAGTCATGCTCCTCGCCAGGAAGGATGCCCAGCAGCTGCCTTTGTACTTCTAATGGAGCATTGAGGATATAGTAGGCCGAGACAAGATAGTTGTTGAGGCGATAATCCAGCACTGCAACTGTCTCCTTGTCCAACCATGCATCAGAGATGTCAATTTGTGAGATCGTTTCCTGTAATGTATGAGAAGACAAGTATTCCAAAATTTGGACACACAAACTTACGCAAAAGTTGTCCTCTTCTTGCCCCTTGAAAGGCATAACGAGGAACGGTTGTGTAATGCGGGGTTTAGAAACCCTTTGTAGCCTTGTCATCAACCAAAAATCATACCATGATATTGAGGAAAATCCTCAAGTACAACCTTCAACTCCTTGAAAAAAAGTTGCTTTTTCTCAGGTCTTTGGTCGGATGCTGCATGCATAGCAATGTTCTTGACCATATACCTTCAAGAATCGGGTGCGCAAATCGGGGAACAATGCATCCACCATATCTCTTGTATTTGAAGTAGAGAAGCACTCCAAATCACAATATCAAACCTCTGCATTACCCCTCCACAAACTCATGATACCACAGTGCGCAAATGAGGTACTTACTTGCGTTTCTTTTACAACATGCTTCGTTTGTGGTGGAGGCAAGATTTTTCCGTTCATTCTCCTCTGTTAGTATGCGTGCGATTACACCATTTATGTCAAGCACCATGCACTTCCGTGCAGGTGTCCATCCCTCGGCGTTTTCAACCCTTTGTCGATGTGTCTTTGATCGTGCTTGTGCACGTGCTGCGATGTGTCTTTGGACTCATTTGGGAAGTGCTATCGGGAAGTGTTGGACATTCTTTGCGACTTCTTTGGACTCTGCTTTATCTTTGCTACCCGGATGATGGAAGTGCTGATAGCCATAGTCGGATACATCTTTATTAGTATCTCCCTGCCCCAATGTATGGGTGTTTCACGGCTATCGGTAACCCTTGCGATTGCCTTTGTCCTCGGTTTCTTCATTCACGAATTATCTTGTTCTCCCCGCATGCAAGGATGAGCTCAATTAACAACTGAAATTTGTAGAGAATACACATTACGGAAATGTAGCAGGGATATGAGGCACCTTTTGTATGTTAGAGTTTGTCTTGGCACTTCTTTTATATTGTCTTCTTCTTCATGATTCACTAAGTATAACCATTGGTACGCCTTCTTTTTACTGAGACAAGTTTTTCTGAAGCCTAAGTTGAATGAATAATCCAAACCAAAATTTGCACATTAAAGGTGGAATAAAGCGAGGGATCAAATATATTAATTGTTTGAACAAAACCTTTTTGGTGATGGTTTAGGGTTGTCTTGCAAAATCAAGGTTTGCACGCTTTGAAATACATAAGGCAAAAAATTACATTAGCCTTGTTTTTTTTTTTTTCCAAATGATACTTCTATAGGGGCGTCCTCATCAAGGTCATTTTTGACTCACCCTCACTTTCTTCTTCCACAACCTTTCACGGCCCTTGACCGGTGTCAACCTGCTCTCACCGCTAACGATCGCGAATCGATTGCCGACATCTTCGCCATCGTTTTTCCTTCCTCGCAAACAGGTGTTAGGAGGCCTTTGTAGAGGCATTTGCAGAATTTGGAACTATAATATAATTGTTGGCACCATCTACTACTTGAATCTCCCTTGATTTTTTGCATGCTTTTGGTGTCTCCAAAGATCGTTGTCTTTTGCCAGTCAGCGAGGCCGAAGATTTGCCTAGTTTGTTTGTTTTGTCCAATGTCTACAAAGACCTTCTAATCTTCGCCAATTCAAAATGAGAGCCCGAAAACAGGCATGTACCTTTTTCCCATGTCTTGGTGTGGAGTGTGAACCCTTGTGGACTTGTGCTTGGCTGGATCCCGAGGGGTCCTTTTACTTTTGGTGTGTTGACCTGTTTCCTTTTCTTGCCGCTATCGGGAGTTGTGGCTACATGCTCATCAACATCAATTATCTTCTTTCGGTTTTGTGAGATGTTCCAAAGATGCAACACTTCCCTTTCATCGTATTAAGCTTACCTATTTCCTCGCACTAACCCTATAGGAATGGTCTCGTTACTTTTCGAGGTGACATCCTTTTTCCATGAGCAACCGGTGTAGCTAGCGTGATAATGATGTCCACATTTCATCCATGAGCTAAGGTGTAATCATCACGGAATGCAAGACCAGGTGGAGCATCTCTCCTCATCTTCAATTGGCAATCGGAATTGTATTGGAGTGATCTTGACCAGGTGATCATTTCTCTTGGTCATCTCCCTCGACTGGTGACGTGCGTAAGTGTTCTTTGGGCTTTTTGCAAGGAGGGATTAGTTGTTGGCAATCTCAGTGGTTAGTGCAGCCACCTTTTTCTACCGGTTTGATCTATTGGCCCACCCCCATTTCAAGTAGGGACTTCAAACATATATACGCCCATATCTTTCTCCCTCTCCAAAGAATGAATCTCAAAGAGACACACGCATTAGGATCTCGGCAAAGGCTTTGAAGGCGTGCAATATTATCCTTTATGGTCTTCAACTTCCCCTCTGCGGCCGGGAAGAAGGTGCCCTTTGCACGAGATTGTGCGGCTGTTCCTTCTTTGACACTAGGTCACTGCATTTTTTTAGGGCTTTCTGCATATCTTGGATCATGCTTTCAATTTGGAAGTATTTTCCCCATAAGTTGAGAATCTTCTTTGGACACATTTGCGGTACTCTGAATGACAACCTCCCTTCTAATTTTACAGCGAAGTCTGCTTTGAGGTCGGCCTTCGCTATGCTTTCAAAAAGTGCTATTGTTTGTTTGTGATTTGCTGGGCTCTCTTTGTGTTCACAAAAATGCTGGTCTTTGGGTTCCTCTTTGACCTTGCTCGAATAGGCTACGCTTTTTGCTGCCCATGCACGCCCAATTAACCTTTGAAATTTTAGGGATCTGCTTGGCCCTCTGGCAGTTGTTGAATGCAAAAAAAGGAAACCGTCTTCCTTACTTCTCTATTCTTCAACCCTTACGGGTATATCTTTCTCAACAGTTCAATTAGAGCTTCTTCATGCTCGCCTTACTTTGTCGATGGATGTCTTGTTGGGAATGACACCATTGGTGTCCCAAATCTCATTATACTCTGCTTAGATATCATATCCGATTCGAAATTGAGAGGGATGCACACCCTCGTTTGATAGACCCGCATAAGCATGGAAGTCCTCCTCGGTTCGGCAATCACCCAGTCCGGTCTTAGGGCACGTTCTTCCGGGCTGAAAGAAATCAAGAAAAACAAATTAACGGCATCGTAATCCATCAAAATTGGCGGTGCATTTTGCTTACCTGCAAGATGGCATCCATTGGAATTCTTTGTCGAGCCGGTGGATTAACAACCTTCTTCACCATAGGCGTTTGAGTTTTGGAATACTAGAGTGAAATTGCGAAAATTCTTGAGCTTCTTCTCCCCGGGCTATTTGGAATGCGGAAATTCTCGAGCTTCTTCTCCACGGGCTATTTGACCGGAGTAGCAAAAGGTGGGGAGCACGGTTGCAAATTACAAATTCAAAATCCCTTAGTCCACGGTCATTAGTTACTGTGGGCGGAAGCGAGTTATGATTGAAGCGGGTACTCCCTATGTGAAGTGACGGGCATAGCATAGGTTAGACTTCAATTGGTGAAGGGTGGAAAAAATAGTATGAAGGGTGCTGGTGCTGGGTGCTGAACCACGTTTAATTGATACCCACTAGCATACTTTCACCCCTTACTAAATTGTGCCAAAATGGTAAAGTAGTTGCCCTTCTATATCTTTTTGCTGCTCATCTCATATCCCCTGTTTTTTACAAAAAAAAAACATAAGCACTCAAAATTATAATAAAGTACAAGCACAAGAAAATTTCACCTGCTCAAGAGGCCAGCCAATGAATGACAGATTTGACGATGTCTTTTAGACCTGTTTATCCATTTGAACATATATAAGACATTAATGCAACATAGAGAACAAAGATATAACTATTAAGGCAAGATGGGAACAAAGAAAAAGACAGTATTATCAAGGCAGAGAAAACGTAGTTGGCCTGCTATATCTTGTTGCAGACTGAAGTTCCTTATTGCAGTTTTACAGCAAAATAAAGAAATGGAAATCTTCTCTGAGCTGCCATATAAGAAAATACTTCTGAGTTTTTTCCAGGGGAAATACATAGCAATTTTTAGGATTATTAGGAAAATATCTGAGTGTGGTAAGCTCGTTTGAGGCATTAAAGCCTTAAACCATGGCATTATATCCTGAAGAAATATAACCCTCATCATGAATCCATTTGATTTGGGTTTGGAAATCTATAGAGGATTTAACAGCACCATAATTTATGCTTAAAAACTCTGTAAGAAAAAATATTTTAACATCCAATCAACTAAGTTATCTGAAGAACAAAGGCCCTGCTATATCTTGCTGCAGACTGAAGTCCCTTATTGCAGTTTTACAGCAAAATAAAGAAATGGAAATCTAATAAATGTACACGCATAAGAAGGTTGCACCTGCTCAGCTCAAATTCAAGAGGCTTGCTCGAAATAGAATAGAGTCAGAACACCTTGCAGTAACTCGATTTTAAAGACAAGAAAGCAAGAAAAATCAAGCACATCAAGATCTGTCTATGAGAGCTCTCACCATGCAAAATCGTCTGGTATCCATTAGCATAGTGATGTTTGATGAGTCCTCATGGCTCCACCTGCTGCCATCGATCTCTAATGGCCTCTTCGATTCTCTGTATTCGATTCTCTGTAGGAAGAACCATGCTGACTTTAGGGCACAGAAATGTTAAAAACACGAAATTACTCTATTGTATGGCTTAAACCCCCTTAAAAAAAGGCTTTTTTTTACCCTAAGTACGAGACGTACTGTACATCCCCTAAGGTACTGAACGTACATAAACGTAGCGTACGCGTACGAAAACAACACTGGCCGTGAACATTTCCTGCGACAACTTACTCCGTGCTAATAAGATAGAAGTGGCATCCAGATGCCTGCCGTATAGATTGGACAGGCTGGGCAATGGAAGCTCAATTATCTTGGATCTTCGTGGAGAGTATTCATACCTCCAGAACTATATACCCCTTTCTCTGAGCTGCACTGGTGTGCTACATTCGAACAACAAGGAGCCCATATCTTGGTGAAAGCAATGGAATACACTACTTATCGAGTGTGAAGAGACTGTGTTCTCCATATCAGATATACATAAACCTGAGAGAATAGGAATGAATTGGATAAGTAACTGAACTAATTTAGATATGGATTGCATAAAAGTACATACTCTCAACTTGCTTCTAACCGTGGGGAAGTTCGTCGCTTGCTTATTTTTTCTCATATCTGTTGGAGTGTATACATGCCTTACTTGTACAAATATCTCTTTGCCTGATCGAAAACCAACCACCAAAGCCTTCCAATGTGCAGAAACATCATTTCTCCCCTGATCTTTTTTTTCGCCATTCACCTCGCATTGCAGGTTGGAGTGTAACAAAGCTCCCGGTTGACACCACGAAGCTTTCAAAGTCATTTCCGACTGTGATAGAGCTTATAGCCATCTAGTCACAGAATTCAAATCAGAATGTGGAGCGGAATCGAAATACTAGGAAAGGCTCCGCGATTTTACCTTGATCGGCTTTTACGTGGTCGAAACTCCCCTTTGGCGCAGTCGAAGCAGGTTCAGCAAATCGGTTCCCTTGGCATGGGCAATCGATCACAAGCAAACTCTGTTGAGGAAAACACCTGGAGAGGAATTGAGGACTGAGCTAATCTGGTCATAGCCATGTGTAATCTCGACACCGGCTAGAGGCACGGATATTACCGGCTACTGTAGTTGACACGGAATAGCCAAACCAAGGCTCGGTAAAAACTCAGACAAGCTTCGGCTCCCCATTGGCCGCGAGCTTTTTGATATGGCATCGAGTAAGGGCCCTTAATTGACCTCAAAAAAACTCTAATGGAGGGCAAAACTTGACCAACATCAAAACTTGGTCCGGCTGCTCCACCAACATGTAGGACTCCCTTAAAGCGTTCAACTTCAGCAAGAAGCGCTCCGTCAGGTGGAAAATAGGGTAAGGCACCATATTTCCGGCGGCAAACTGATAAACAACAAGTGCAGGCCATGGTCATTTGCACACAAGAAGGTATGGAGGTAGGGCGCTGGTACAGCGGCGGCGGCCAAGTTCACTGCTATGGGAAAGCAAGGTCTTCTTCGGCGGCTATGGCGAACAAACGAGGTGGTGGGCAAAAACAAACGAACAAGCGTCATATTTTTTTTAAATCTCAATTTTTTTTCAAATTTTTTTTTTAATGAAATTTTTTATACCGCGTCACTTTTTATACATGAAAATATATGGGGGCGTGATAGGGAATTTTCATGTTTAGTTTTGGATTTTAAGACACTATTTTTCCAATCACGCCCCTTTTGCTCTATCGTTTGATGTCGTTTTGGCACTGGCCACCTATGTCCCTTAATTAAATGTTCCCGACGTGTTGGTGCAAGAATTTCCTCCATCCGAGTTACCTAGAAGAAGTTATGGCCCATGGAAACAAGAGACCTCATTCTCTCCAAAACTTAACATACCTTGATCACGCTTTAATCCCTAACTAGCTTAGTTCTCTCATAACTAGGCCAACACTCATGCTACCGGTGGAGTTGGGGTAGTTTATTCTAGATTAAAGTCCCCTACAACTAACTAATCTAACGGGTTAGACTATGGCTAGTGCAATTACGTGGTCTACCAAAATCATACTCCGATACCACTGTGATGCTCCTAGAATCTGTAGGATGGCCCCATCGTACAAATACGGGAAATTCCCCTTCGTGGCGACTACATCACCATAGAAAGGCCCTCTGTCTAACTCGGACCACTTGGGATGGCCAAGTGTCCGGGTGAAGGACACGGAGGTGTCATTCGTCCCACGTCCTCTATGGGAATCCTGTACAACGGAAGCGTACATACATATTAGCACTTAGCAATCACACATAATATAATATACCACCACGAAGGGTGGTTCATCCATCATCATATAAATAACAATACAAGGACAAGACTGCATAAGCAATATACCATAAATAAGGGCATACCATAAAGCAATATACCATAAACAAGGTTGTTCGAGTATGGCAATACACTGACTTTGAAACTTAGAGCAAACACTTTGAGGGCCATTAGTCTTCGAGAGCTTTGTGAGATACATGTCCCAATCTATGCCTCATAAGTCGAAGGTGAACGAGCACGGTGTACGAGTGGCCCAAAGGGTGTTGCCACAATGTTACATCCAGAAAGCGTGTCTTAAAGAGGTCAACTCCATTCTAGAAACTACTAGAGGTCGGCCTCTTTCTCAATCATCTTTCAGCAGGTTATGGAAGAGACATTTGTGCTAATAAGGCTTGACGATGAGGATTGTCGAATTTGGTTAGGGGTGGCACTCTCTGATGTTACCACCACCATGCCTGATGGAGAGGAGCTGCGTCCTGGATTCCAGGTTCAAAATTAGGAGCCCGTTGGAAGGCACAAGAGGGGCAACTTGAAAGAGCAATACATCGACTGCTGGGAGAAGAAGTGGAGGACAAATCATGCTGATCCTCAAAGGAGGGAATTGGCGGAGTGTGTGGTATGGTCATATCCAACTTGTCACATTTCAAAGGACAAGACCCACAAGATCCCCAAAAGGGAGATGGACAAAGCCATGAGCAACCTCCATGCTATAGCACTGTATGAGGGTAGATAAAATTAAGAAGCTTGAACACTTTCTCAACTCGTGGCTTGTAATATTTATGAGGAAAATAAGTGACTCAGTTCTTGGTGTATAATATGTAATTCTATACATGCATTCAATTCATTTTTTTTTTTTTTAGTATGAGTTTCATTTTCAGTCTGAGATCCAAACGTCAGGACCTGGCCCATTTTAATTAAATGCAACTTGAATAGAATAGGCTTTTATCGTCTACGGAGACCAATCGACCTATGGGACCCAAAACAGAGAGCGCAACAGACTTAATACTGCCCGATTTAAAAGACACCCGCGCCGAAAAGTTTTTGAGAGAAAAACTGTGGCAGTAATAAGAATGTTGTCAATTTGTATAAGTATACATATGAAACAAGACATATTCAAGTGATGCGAGTGTCCTGGAACATAGTTGATCCGTGTCCTGGAACATAGTTGATCCATGACCTCCTGGAGGTATGATCCCAACATCCGGACTGAAGCCGCACTCAGTACCACGCGTAGCGATTGCTCAAGCTTGACCAACTTAGCATAGTGCACCCAAATTTGGTCATACACCGAACCTGTAGAGTATGGCATTCATCTTCAACAGCCCCATTTGATAGCATCTACAACTCACTTTTTGTGAGTGGGTTTCCTTACATGTTACGCCCGACAATACACAATTCAGTTGCTTGGTATTAATCTAATCCTTTACTATACACAAGATATACCGACAATACACAATTCAATTGCTTCTTGTTAATCTAATCACAAGAGATAAGGACAAGTTGACTCTTTGTGTAATGCATACATACAATCCAGCTCATTTTCCTTTAAAATATTATATGCTTAATAAAATAATGTGCTTCATCATGATTATTGGGAACAATTACAACAGATGAAGAAGACTTTATTGACAACAACAAAGAAGATGAGGAAGGAAAGCACCATGATCCAAGTAGAAAACTGCAAAATTTGCATGGCAGCAACCAATCACATGCACTACATTCATCATTAAGAAGCATTATCTGAAGGTCTACTTGGTACACCTCAAAGTTAAAGCATGTGAGGTTCCCTACCCATAGATTATATCAGCTTTATAACAGTACACAGCTCTCAAGTACTGATAACCACATCCGTTACAGGTGTTAGCAAAGATCTTGTGAAACTCGTATCTCATAGTTCGGGATTAGGTTCACCCAAGTACTTAGTTTGATAGTTCGCAAAGAAAACATATTGATACACCAAGTGAGGGATGCAAGGCTGGAAAATTTGCGGCTCAACATCCAATAGTTGTTTCAAGAGTTCAGCATTCTCCATGATGGTACTCAGAATAATCTTACCTGCAAAAAGGTAAGACACCATTTTAACATTTGCGCTTCCACTAAATGATCACCTAAATGTTGACCACCCGACATGCAGAATAACTATTATAAAATGGTACAGCCACAGAAGATATGCACATAAATCCTTACAAATTTTAAGGACACGACTTCCATAGCTATAGTGAGGACATAAACATATCAGTTTTTCAAGATTACTATACTCTGGCTCTTCACTTTGCCGAATATTGTGCATGAATCAACTAGACTTCCATATTTAGAATATATAATGATAAGAGCAATGACCACAAATTCTTCAGATTAAAATTAATGCCATGAACCAGCAAATGCCTCCAAGCTACTGCAGGCATTCAGAATAATAGTAAAGGTGACCTTGTCTGCCTCTAATCCTGCCTAATCTGCTCAACAGCTCTCTTTACATGGCCAAAAGTAGAGTAAATTGTTAACAACATAATCCCATCTCTGCTCACCATTCTATTAAACGTATTGATAGCACCTTTAAGGCAACTACATTTGCCATATCAGTGGAATAATGATTATGGTAGCATGAATCACCCTGATATGCTGCTTAAACATAGAGCCAAAAACTAAAATGGCGTTTGAGACATTTCTTCAATTGCCATGCATTGGAATAACAACTTCATCCAGAAGACGGATTCTTGCCCAATTTGTTTGATCGAACATGGGTAAGCTTGCTTTTTGGCAAAGCCCTGTCATTTCACAATGCCAAAGCACTGCAGCAGGCACCAACTTTACATGTACCATTTTAATTGGATTCAGGTCTATGCGGAAGTGATTAGCAAAAAAGTTCATGTTCACTCATGTCGTTGATAAATTTTTCTGACTTTTTTGAAATTTCAAAAAAATTACCACAGAGGCTGTCTTTCATATTTACAATATCCTTTCCATTACAACTGGAAAACCTGTTTAGACCTACATTTAAAATGCTTTGCATACTTAAATCTATTCAACCTTTGTAATTGTTCACTCTTCCCATACTATCAGAAGTACTTCCTATTCGACTTTCATAGACTACATTGTTGCTGCAGAACATGGTACTTTGTAAAGAATAGGAGGAGGCAGTGCCAACCCTCTCTGAAACCTGAGGTTGTAATATTTAAAGTCACTCATATCTTCACCATGATGACAAGCAACTATACTCATCATGGGAAAACTTCAATGGGGTTCTAAAGTAGTCTTCCTACATATCAGTGCTATGCAATGATTTGACGTAAAAAAATGTTAACAGCCAATGAAAAACAATAACGTTACTTAATCTAACAATCTCTTGTTACATCTATACTGCTGTGAGATGCACGCTCACCATTATCAGTCAGAAGCAACCGAGCTGTCTCAGAGTATTTGATCCACACCTCAGGTGTGATGAATGGAGGATCAATAACAACGAAATCAAAACTGTGATGCATTGATTTAGGTATATCGTTCGGTTTGTTAAAATCCCATTTTACAAAATTTGGTGATTTTGCCCATTGTAAGTCCACCTGACGATATCAAGTAAGAAAATCAAGAAGATTCCATATAATGAAATATTATGTGATTCTAATAGCAATTTATTTGTCTTACGTCAAAAACAAAGCTTTCTTTCTTCAGCTGCAAATTGTTTAAAGAGAAATATACGCTTGGAGTTGACAGAAATGCTGCCCTTGTTGCATTTTCTTCAATTTCCTAACCTCGGTGAAATCAGGTATATAAATTTCGATTAAAATCACAAGTTTCTAACATGTTCACATCTCACGCATCAGTTACTTAAATGCATAGTCAAATTATGCATTTATAACATGATTTCCCGATATTAATGGTATTGTGTCTAACAACAAAAAATGCAACGTTTTCTTCATAATAGTACATTGTCAGAAATCAGAGCGATAGAATAAATGTAGTGCAGAATTAAAACCAAGTGTGAGGCTATAACGGAACAGGAAAAGAGAAGTTTGTACCTTTGCTAGGGTTTCGATAGTGTGTGTAGAATACCAATACTGGTTGAGCTCTCTCTTTTCAGGAGTGCGAAGAACGAAGGCATGGCTAGGGGCCACCGCAGCAGCCATTGCTATTCTTCACAAGGTTGAGTGAGAAACTACTTCATAACCGGACCCATCCGTCAATTATTTCAATTGACAAATTAAACTTTAGGGTTCGACGCCCATCTCCATTAGAGTTCTGCAATCATTTTTTAAGCCCGGGTTTAATTTTGTTTTGGTGAAAATTATGGTGGCCGTTAGATTTGAGTTTTTTTTTTCAATGGTTCTATTTGTACGGTCGACGATGGTTGTGTTTCTATTTGTGGCCTATTTGTGGTTGATTTGGGATGGAATATGGTGATCGGGGCTTAGCTGAAGATGGAGGGCGGAAGGAACCTTGTCTTCTGCTTGTTAAGGGGGTTCTGCCGAGCTTAAATCAACGGGTTTTTGTTGCTGCAGGGTTTGATTCCGGTGGCAGCTTATGCACTTTCATAGAGTGCTCCAACCAGATCAATTCGACCGCCTTACTGAACTGTATTTATCGCAGGGTGCCTTATTGAACTGGATTTATCGCAGTGCTGGAGTTGGGGTCCTTGCAGTTTCATGTGATCCAATTTCCAATCGCTTCCCTCTCCCAGATCGATTCTTATGGAGTGGAAGCTTTGGCTTGAGGCGATTTGCGTTGGGTGCTCTTCCATAGCAAGTTGGTGCAAGAAGCTCCAGCCGGTTCAATTAGCTCCATGTTCAATTTAGGGTATGGTCGCCATGTTCGACGCAGTTAGGGCCCATCTCCATTTAGGAACATTTAGGGGTGTTCATGTGCCACATGGCAATCCTGGCTCTTATTAGTTTTACAGAGCCAATTGGGATGACATGACACAGGATCCGTAACTATGACATAATCGCTAATTTTTCCTTCCGTAATTAATTGGAGGTTAACAAATATTTTTAATGCATATGGACTTGCAATGTTGCAAAGTAAATTACAAAGCATAGTCTATATTTAAATATCATAGGATGACTTCCATTGTAAACATGGGACATGCCTGCGTGGATCTGACACGATTATAGTAGTGCAAGCTCCCAAAACAAAGGCAAAAATGAATTAGAAGATGCATGAGAATACAAGTTATCCAAAGAACATCCAATATTAATTGCTCCCATTACCAACCACTCCAAATTACGTCGTAGCTAATTATGATGTGGTGGGTTGTTGCTAGATACTGATGAAGTGCTTAGTCAGCAATTATGTGCTGAGTGCTGTAAGGGCTGATACATCATGTCTATTGGCAGGATGATGATCTCGATATCATATATGTCGACAAAAATCATGTTTTGCGCGTTAAGAACCATCTTAATTTTAGTTTTCTTCACCATGTACATCAACATCTTCATCTTCGAGTTCATCCTCAGATGGATCCTCTGCTGCCTTCTGAACGTTTTGTGCTATGTCAGATGTATCAACTCCATTTTCTAGATTCTGGAGCCTTAAGCACAAAACAATACTCCTAAACACAAGCCTAAAGCATTACGTGCTTATCTAGTATAAGAAACTAAAGAATTAATTTGAAAATATTGAATCGAAATATGATCCTTCAATTCTTGCTCAAAGGAGGAAGACTTATAAGCATTTGGAATCTTAACCTGAGCTACGACAATGATACTACAAGCAGATCTAAATGCCTTGGAAAATCTGTAGCCTATAAAGCTCCTAAATTGACCACAATAGCTAACTAGATCCTAGATGAAATATCTTCTGCTTATTGGGGGCAACGAACATGGGTAGGATGCCAAGAGAACAGATTGACTATCCAGTGTGTTGTTAAATAAACTTATAGCCAGGACCATGCTAGTTAAACTCCTAGACAAGAAAAGAGGCAATGTTCAAGTGTTTCGATCTAAAAGGTAAATGGGCGTACTGCAGAGATAAGAAGATCATAGCGATGCCACAAAGCATTTACATGCTAACACCAATGTTAAACTTGCCACCAAAGTATAGAAACTTTATGATGGAACAACTTATCCCAAAGCCAATGCCATGTAATGCAGCCCACCGAAGTTTTCGAGATCCAGAATTGCCATCCAGTTGGTAGTGGGAGAGCCAATGGAGCTAAGACAGCTGATTATGTATATTCTCGTGACAACCCCATGACATCCTTTCCATGACACCAACCTCCACTATAAGAGACAAGCTTTCTGCTACCTTCTCCCACACAGTTACATTCCAATGTGAGAGTAAGAATTTTGCTTGAAATGCAGGCTATGGCAAGAGGCGACCACCTTCATACCATGCTCGGCTAGAGACGACGACCCATCATCTCTGAATAAGGGGATGAACTGATGCATCAAGTGGAGGTGCTAAAGGGTCTGGCGGCAATGGCGCCCACCACCACAGAATATCTAGGAAGGAAGGAAGGAAAGAAGGTATTTTTATCGTCCACGGAGACCAATCGGTCTATGGGACCCAATACAAAAGCGCAAAGAAGTGGATTACTACCGGATAAAAAAAACCCGCCTCAAGGGTTTTCGAGGAAAAACTGCGGGCAAAGAATCACCGACAAAAAATCGCTCCAATATACAAAATGCAAAAAACACACAAATATATACACTCATGAACCGCACCTGCGTAGTGCTTGATCACCGGGAGCACCAAAGGGCAAAGGTGAGCTCGGCAGATCCAAGACCTCGAATGTACGACCCGAAAGCACGCATCGACCGGTGTGTTCATCAAGAAATGTAGGGGCAAGTCCGCCGCATTTGGGAGGTATCCGCCCGACCGCCTGAACGCCGGGCAACTCGAAAGTGTGAGACTCATCCTCAATGGCACCCGTTTGACAAAGACCGACAGAGTCTGCCCCCGGCGGGGTCCCCAATCCACCGCCCATCTCGTCGCGAAGATGGTGGGCACCCGGCGCAATGGGAGGCAATGAGTCCGCTTTTTTCAGGGCAAATGGGAATGCGGTGTAGAGCCGGGCCCAGGCTAACATGGAGTTGATGTGCTCCTTTGTAATGGGCCGTTTGACCTCGCTCTGGCCGAGGGGTCCCGTGAGTTTGCCAAGGAAGCAAGCGCCCGTGCACTCCCACAGTGTCGTCACGATCGGCCTCTATGTCCACTTACACGCACTGCGTTGCTCGTGACGCTCCATCCGGGCGAACCATCGTCTTCTCTTACCCTCAACAGGCCCCGAGCCAAGGGCCCATTGCCACAAATAAGAATAAAAAGGGGCGAAGCATCACCCATATTAACCACTTTCAAAATAGACGATGGCCCATCAAGGCTGCTCAAGGCGACAAGAATCCAATTTCTGCCCTAAATCCGAAGGGATTTTCACCCCAAGTGCCCGTGCCAAAAATGCCTTCGCACCCGCCCAAGTCATTCCGTGTCGCCAAAGAGACGACGGGCCCCAAACCTCGACCTCCATTGCAAGGACTGGCCTGGACTAAAGGTGCGAAACAGATGTGACTGGATGGCCCCAATCATAGAGCTCTGCCTGGTGACTTCTGTTCTATGGCATAAAGCGCTTTCCAGCCTGTCACCCGCAGTTTTATGGGCGCCCCAACAGAGCTTGCGAGGGAACTCCACCCCTAGGTACTTGTAGGTGGGCTGACCTCCACGGGCATCCCCGATATGTGAGTGCAGAGCGTGGGGTGGCGGGAAGAGGATATGAGAACCACCTGGTCTTGGCAATGATTCACGCCGCATGTCAGCTTTGTGACAATGTGTCTAGGGCATCCGGATGAGATCGCATTTCCGGGCGTGGGGCGGAAGGTCAACATCGCCCGCATAGATGAGTGGCGGATGACCTGGTACAAAGTCGTATGGCATCCCCCATGCTCGATAAGCGGGGCTCTAGCTGATCAATGTAGAGGCCAAAAGTGTTGGTGAGAGGGGGGAAGCCCTAAGGACCCGATACTACCGGGTGGTGAATGCCTGCCCGCCGGCCTGCATCCGCCAAAAACAACTCTCATAGCCCCAGATATGGCATTACGCACTGGCTGCAGCCCTGCTTGATTTGATCCTAGCCCATAGCTTTTCCCCGGGATCAGATCAAAAGCCTTCGCCAAGTCCACAAAGCAACAATACAAGTCCCGCGCCGATGGTTCCCGGCCGTTTTCAATCAGTGTTCAAGTGTAAAGATATGGTCAATCATTGAGTGGCGAGGGTCTAAAAGCCCGCTTGTGTGAGGGCTTTCGCACATCTGCCGCCTCCCCGCCCGAAGTCAACCGCCGCTTTCGAATGCAGCCATTTGGCAATCTTGAGGCCACCATGATCGTCCGTGGCAATGGGCCGATGCTGTGGGTCGCCCGCCTAGTGAATGGGGACAACCCCGCTTGGGTCCATTGTCGGGGAAACCTTCACGCAATGCTCGCTGAACATGGAAGTAAGGATCGGATCTGACGGACGCCTCCTGCCCATTTGAGTAACTCGCCTCGCATACCATCGGTCGGTACTTGCCTTCCCATTAGCGGCCAAGCAGTGTGCCCTCCACAACATCCTCCTCCGCGAGAACCAATGGGGGCGGGGTATGGGTATGGGCGACGCTGCCCCCGGGTGGGTCATAGAGCCGCCGCAGTACGCGGTTCCCACGCCTCGTGTGATGTCAGAGGGTCGGGTTGGCCTTTTGAAGCACTTCAAGACCAAAAAAGGTTCGAGGATGAGGTCCAAGAAAGTAGAACATCCCCCTCGATGCTCGGCAAGGTAATGCGCCTTTGTCTCCCTTCCCAGATGGGCGCTGCGACGTGTGGTGGCCCGCAAGCGTGCACCGTGGATCCGTACCGTGACTGAGCCGGGCGCTATGCTTTTTACACCGCATCAAACCATCGGGCTACGCTGAAATGTTGTTGTCCCCCAATGGCCGGCTGGGGGGAGGGGGTCCGCCAGCACCTGCCCGGGCCGCGATCCCGTAATAGCAAAGTCAATCCGTCTGGCTCGGCCGCTTCAGTGTGGGGGTCCGCAGAATTGCCGGCAAGTAGGCCCATGAGCATCCCCGGCGTAGTCCTTCCAAATCGGTGAATCGAGGATGGCGAGGGGCTGGTATATAGTGGGGGTTCGCGGCTTGCCAAACCATGTCCAAATAAAGTGGGAGGTGATTCGAAGTCGACCTTCCTCATCCCGGGATCGTTTCTGCGCCCACCCGGAACGCATCGAGCGAGATGCATATCTTGCGCAACTACGCAGCACATAGTCCACCACACTAGACCCTCCCCCTCGATTGTCCGGGTCTACATGTGCACTTGCGAAGCGGGCCACCGCGGGCAGCACCATTGCAAATTATCAAGTCAAAATACCACATAGCAGGAGCAATGCCTCACAAGCGAAAGTGACGGCCGTCATCCGATCCGTGGCCCGAGGTTGCCTCTCATGGGGGACGAAGCTGCGTGGACATCATCGGCCGAGGGGGTCAAGTCTCATGGGCTGCTCTACTCCTGTCGTGCATTGAAATTCCCAAGAAGGGACGACCCTACCCAACGCAGTCTGGCTTTGTATGTCATCATATAGATCGACATAAGGGTCCATCCTATCCGCATCGGGTGGCTGCGATAGAAGGTGCTCAAGGCGTGAGGAAATAAACAGCGAGGAAAAAGAGGGGTTCCACCGGGTATTATGCACCACGAACCCACAAGTACCGGGTTGTGGTTGGTAAATCTTCCGAGGAGGTAACCGAATGTGTCAAGGTGTCCGTAGTAGCAAGCAACCCCACCATGACCCCTCTCGTCTTGTACGTATTGAAGACCAGAAATGTTGGTAACCCTAAGCAGATTAGGTAGCACGTACCAAAGATGCTCCTCCCCATGTCTCCATGAGAAAGATGAGATCCATATCGCTACCACGGAAAGTTGAGATCGTCCCCTTTCGCCTTAGGGGAAGCCCTCGACAATTCCATGAGACCACCAGGAGGCACAATTCCTATTTGTCGTCGCCAGTGGTATGCGGAACCTGAAGTGCGGGGAGGGCGGGGAAGCAGAGGTTGAGTGAGAAGTAGATGGAGCCGAGGGGCATGTGACATGAGGGCGTGGGTCGTGGAGGGAGCGGGGAGTAGGAGCAGGAGAAGGGGGTGGTAGGAGAAGCGTAAGCAGGGGCCACGCTCACCGGCAGTTGGGGCTGCGGGGTCCGCAGCAGAATGCTTGTGTCGGGCGGAAATGTGCATCCCGCCGAACCAATCCTGCGGCACCCCCTTGGTGGCAAATGCCTCTCGACCCCGACAAAGCTCCCCGCCACTGCGTGCCTCGTGGCGCGGGTGACGTTCCGTCCACGTGGGGATGTCCCCTTTCAAGATCTTGCCCGGGGGTTAACATGGCATCACGCACTGCAGCAGCGAATATGACAATATGGGTCCCACGCCGGCCATGGCTCCCATGGGTAGGGAAATGTGAAGCGGCCTGAATTCATCCTATCGAGAATGTGTGTTGGATGTTGTAGGCGAGACTCTCCCCCTCCTCTTCTTGCATGCCTCGGACTACTAGATTGTGGCCTCTCAAAATGCACCGCTCTTGCCATCAAGGCCCTGCGGGGCTGGGCGGGACCAGGCCGTAGTGGTGGTGGTGGTGGTTGGGATATGGATGGCTTGAGCAGGGAGCGGTGTGTGGTCCCCTGCGGCCTTGTCTATTGCGGGATGCCCCGGCCCCCCGGAGTCTCCGGTGCTCAGTGGTCGAGGGCCTGCTCATCTTCCCAAACCGGCGCAGCCATCTCCTGCACGCTTGCCGCCCCGACTATAGATGGCTGCCCGCAAGAACCCGAGCCGTGTGCTCAGTAGCGAGGGCGCTTTCGAGCCCCACAACACAAGGCCCGTTTGGGCGGGCTTGCTGCCCCGTACTCAAGAACCCGGCCGGTATGCGCCTACCAAGGCCCCTCCCTCGCGGGTGGTGGGTTCCTCAACCTTCCGATCAAGCCGGTGACACCGTGACCATCGCCTCATGCATTGCTCTTCCCTCTCGCGTGTCATGGTGTCCGTGAGTGATGAACACAGCGAGTCTAGGCGGCCCACATGTCGGCCGAAGCTCCCCGGCTTTGTTGCCGTTCTGGCGTGCCGTGCCAAGGCCATCTTCTCGGCTTTGTGTGCGGGTCTCCGTGACTGTGATGCGTTTTTCCGACCGCCTTGCCTTCTCGAGCACATGGGGTGCCGAGGACTCCATCTCCACCGCCATGCCGCCACACGGGGGCTGCACTATTAGCCTCAATACGGGCACCAGTAGCCTCCACGCCAGCTTTGGCGTGGCTCCAATTCTCCGGCGGGGGAGTTCTGTGGTGGTCCGAGCAATCAATCCCTTCCCACGGGCTGGCCGCTGGGGGGCCCTAGACTTAGCCCGAGCCTCCTTCTTCATGGAGGATGACTCTCCCACATCCATGATGGCTCATCGGGACCGTTTGCATGGCTGCCCCTAAGCCTTGGGTTTCCTGAGCTGGCCCATCTTACGTGGGCCATGACTTCCAAACTTTGAGGGGTCTCTAGCTGCTAAAAAGGGTGTTAGAATCCAATTTGGGGACTCAAAATCGCTGGCCGAGCACCTTTTGGAGGTTTAGGGGTTTTGGGGGCTCCAAAGTTTGAGGGTCTCGGCTGCGGAAAAGGGTGCTTAGAATCCAATTTGGGGACTAAAATGTGCGGTGAGCACCTTTTGGGGGTTTGGGGGTTTTGGGGGTTCCAAAGTTTGAGGGGTCTCTGGCCGCGAAAAGGATGCTTAGAGGACTCAAAATCGTGGTCGAGAGCACCTTTTGGGGGTTTGGGGGTTTTGAGGCTAGAGAGAGATTGTAAACCCTAGAGAGAGAAATCCAGAAAGGGGCAAAGCAAGGGGGCTCTATGCAAGGGCAGTGAGGGCGTTAGAGAGAGAGTGAGGGCGCTAGAGAAAGAGTGAGGAGGGAGCATGGATAGAAGGACACGACCAAAATAGATGTCTGACCAAATCCTATGCTGTCAACAATCGTCGTGGGATAGAAGAGGCATTTGGAAAAAGCTCAAGCGGGTGCAATAGAGCCCAAACATTTGGATTGCCTTCTTGCTTAGAGGAATGACGAAGAGATTATTTCAAAAGACGTAGACCAAGTGTGTCATCTTCGACATTTAGGAGCCTCCAAATTATTTTGAGGTTAGAACCTTACTCTGCAGCAAGAAATCCATCATATATATGTCATCTGCCCACCTAGGGAGGATGCATTTAGACCAAGCCACCTTAACTACAACAATGCGAACCCATATGAAATTTTGGGCAGTCTTTGACCTGTAGGGCTAGCATTAAGAAAGCCATATAAATATGAGTACTACTAAGAACTATGGCCATTGTAATGTGACTAGCAAGAGACAACTTTGCAGCTGACCATCAAAACAGAGGTTTCTCCAAACCTCTTTTGGAACTTGATCTGTGAAAGGAAGCATGAAATGGGCCGTCCGTGGCCAAGTTGAGTTTGCAGTAATCTACAGAGAGAAAAATCTTACCATTGTGCTTAAGAGCTATAACAATGGGGCTCACCCACTCAAAATGTTTGGCTTTATCGATAAGGCCTATAGTTAAAAGCTTATCTATCTCAGCCTTTGCACGATCACGGTAGTTACGGTCGAGTCTATGCTGTCATTGCTATTGCTAGATGGAGCAAGAGTCTGGTTTGGTGGGAATGGTAAGTTCCCCCGACGCTTTCTTCATACCACACAAATCTTTATAGCTCCAAGCAAAAATATGCTTGAACTTCTTGAAAACGTTCAGGGCACGACTTCGATATGGCTTGGTGTGACGTTTCAAGGGAATATACGACATAATTATGTATATTCCTAGACCTGTCACTATACAAGTCTACCCTTGTAGCTTTGTATACCTTAGGAAGTGGCAATGGGTGCACATCTAAGTTAAATGCTTAACTTAGATAACCTTAGGATAAGGCCCATTTCCACATGGCCTTATCCTATTGGGCAACTGCCACACGCCCCCACCCCATTGGTGCCACATGGCATCCCATGTGGACCCTATCTTATATTAGCATAAACCTTAACCCTAGACCTCTTTTCCGGACCCTAGCACCCTGAGACTCATCTACGCACTCGAAACTCCGTTTCGAGCACCGTTTGCTGTGGCATAGGCTAGTGCAGCAGCCCCCAGAGTGTGGATTCGATCTTGGAGCAAGTGCAGCTTCGACCCAATTCGAAGACCATGGAGACGCCAGGATTGGGAGGGAGTGCTTCTGGAGCAGGTATGTAGAGTAGTGTTCTTGGTAGATCATCTGGAAGTTAGCACTCCAGATTGGTTAGTATTTCGTATCTAGAGTAGAGCCATCCTAGAACCCTTATTCAACATCTTGAACCCTAATCAAGGAACCCTAACTGTAAGTTAGATATGTATGATTAGGTTAAGATGTTCTTATTATGATTATCATGATATGATGTTATGTGATGTTGGTTGATCATGTTTGCTCCTCTTGTATTGGGAAGGGGGGTAGAGACCTAGGGCCATATGTAGTATGCTCCTAGTTTAGATCCCTTAGTTCCTATTAGTTGCGGCCTGTGCATAAGAGCCCACCGGGCTATCGGGGCTATGATGTGACTCAGCACTACACATGCCATACCCATATTTAAATTGAAGCTTTGCATTTTGCATATGCCCTGCTCATATTTAAATTGAAGCTTTCTAGAATTCTCTTGTGTAATCATTCTTCAAACTATGCAAATGCAATTTTCAAGTATCAAAACCCTACAACAAATAAGAAACCAGGAATGATGTAAATTCGGGAAAGATATTGGGTTTTAAAAGAAAAGTGTCGGACCTTTAGAAGACCAATCAATTTAAGAATGATCAAATTCAACCTTCAACAACCGTAATTGGCAAACTTACTTGGATTGACATATTTTGGATCAAACAACCATTAGAGATTTCATCGAGCCTCGCCAAAAACTTGGCCATTTAGAGTTTATTGCAAAATTGGTTGAGATTTTATCACAGCCTGACTGGATAGGCAACCCGTTTAGGGTTGCAATTGGCCATTTAGGGTTACCATGTATAGTAGGGATGTGTTTGCAACTGTTTGCAAAATTGAGTTAAGCAGAACTCTACGTTGCATGCTTCATAATTATTTGGCCATCATATAAATCTCTCAAATGGTTTTTCTTCATACCTACTTAAATATAAATGCAAACGTATCACAACGGGAAAAGGAAAACTCTTACAAACAAAAGAACAGTTTACATCCAAGAATAATGGAACCTCCAAGGTTATTGGTTTACCTCCAAGCATAATGTAACCTGTTAATGAATAATATTATGGTATTTCATACAACGCCATATAAAAGTACAAAGATCAAGGACAATTCCATTTTGTTAGCTAATTATGTATTACACATATGAACAAAAACATTCCAAAGCAAGGTGAGTAATCCTCCAATTCAAACTATTATCAATCTTTAGTACACTATTTAGCACCAACAGCCACTTCTATACATCCTCTTGCTGTGGCAGCAGTTGGTTATCTTTCAATATTTTCCTACATGAGATATTTACAATGATGGCATCAGTTGGCTATCTTTCAAGCATTTTCTCTTGAATTTCCTCTTCAGTCTGAAATAAGACGAAATTTAAACATGCCTTGTTATTTTCTGCTGGGCATCCATAGATTTTCTAGGAATGTCTATGTACTCCATGAAGCCATTTCTGGCTTCTAAAACAATAGCCGATTAAACCAATTGCCATTTCAACGATGATAAAAAATAAGGGATTTTTTTCTCTAGGCTTAAATCATGAAAGAAACAGGGGGTTCAGATGGTACCTCTGCAAAATGGTCGATGATAAGCTGGGCATCTTCTTCAAGAAGATAAGCTTCTTCAATACTCAAAACTATTCTTTCACTCCATGTCAGACTTTTGCCCCCTACGGAATCCATTCTAGCTTATTTTCTGGCTTGTTGGACAGTAAACCATTGCCAATGTGCCCATTTTTCCAACCTTTTATATGTTTTCTTGATCCTGAGCAGAGATTATAACCATCTTACCTTTTGGACGGACCTTTAATCTGCCCAAATTTCCACAGCAGCATTCATGCCACCATTCATTTGGATGCAATATTAGTACCAGCAATGGAGAGTAATGATTATATATCCCCCATATATGGCCATGAAATACTTTTGGCCATGAAAGCAGCTGCATCAAAAAATATTGTGCCTATGTCCGTGTATGGAACCTCCATATGACCATCCTGCAACTCTCCATGAACATGCAGAGTGCTCCAACCAACAACAGTATCACGGCCATCTTTTCTACTTCTATTTCAAGTTGCTCTTGTATCTACCACAAATTTTTTCAACTAAATGGAACTCTGCTGGATTTGAAAGAAATAAAACTCCTCGATATCCCAAACCACCCTGCCATAGCGCCATTTTTGGAATTTCATTGACAGATAAATATACCTTGTTTTTTTTGTCCAGGAAAACTAGTGCTCCTCTGTTTCTCGCCGCTGCAACATTGTAGACCTAAATCTGATTCTTTTGGATTTCTCTCACCAATCATGCAACGATTTTTTCATGGACACATAGAAACTGACAAAATCTTCACACAAAAAGTACCAAACCATGCTAGATTTCTTCTGCTCGTCATGCAAAGATTGCAATTTTATTCTGACTCCTTTCTTGCCGCCCACGAATAGAATAACAGATGAATGATCGTTCTAGAAACTAACGGAGTGAAGCGGGTGCCATAGCCACCCTCGCAAACCCTAAAAACCTTATGATGTGGCCTCGTCCTCACCAGCAGTTTGGTCAAATCTGGGCCGTTAAGATTAGGGCGTGGTTCAAGACACACGCAATAACATTATAACATTACTAGTAACGGTGCCCAGCGTTGCTGGGGTAAGTTCAGAGCCTGTAAATGTTGTAGCCGCATGAGAAAAGGTGCAGTAATAATCCAACTTTTGTAACTTTCTATTATAACAAAAAAGTTTCAATTAACGTCTTCTAAAAGAAATCTAGCTCCTCCTTTAGATAGTGTTGCATCTATATATCTGAGAGTTTTAAACAGAATAGCACGATGCTTGTTCATAGCAATTCTGAGTAGGTGTGAAGCAACATGGGTGTTGTTACTTATTGCAGGTGAATGTTTTACCTTGTTACATTATATCTACAAATAATTTGTGTAAGGTAAGGTCATTGGTGTTAAAATGTAGTTAACTATATATACTGTTTGGTTCGTCTATAAGTTGTGAAGGTAAAACGGTGATAGCTTTATCGATATTTCAAACATGGACCATTCAGCAAGTGTAGACGTCACTTTCCTTTAAAACAACATGATCTAGCATTTTTGGATGGACAGACCTGCAAAGCAACCAACACTAATGATGTGCATTGTAAAAACACATGTATCATATTTTGCCTGCATTATTGGTATAGCAATTGATCTCATGTATACGGCTTGATGAACTCTCAAAAGTTTCTGTCATCTACAAACGAAATACCTTTACATCTCTTTTGATTGATCATGGCATAAATTGATATAACACAATTGGTTACAACTTTCTTTAAATTGATGTTGGTAAGGTAAACTATGGTAACTTCATTCATAGTTCAGACGTAGATTATTCAGCAAATGTAGATGTCAATTTCTTTTGAAATAACATATGGCAGAGAAATGAAGGATGGACAGATCTGCAAAGCCGTCAACACTAATGAAACATCAGTGTAATATACAAATATGGAATGTTCTTTGTGAAGCCGCCAACACTAATGAAACGTCAGTGTAATATACAAATATGGAATGTTCTTTGCAAACTAAACACGCCCATGTCACCTCTAGCGTGAATCCTAGTTAATATTTAGGAGGACTGGAAGAAGGGCAAACTTGCTCTAGCGTGAATCCTAGTTAATATTTAGGAGGGCAAATTTGCTCTAGCGTGAATCCTAGTTAATATTTAGGAGGACTGGAAGAGGGGCAAACTTGCAAAAAAGAAGTATGCTGGATATTGGCGGAAAACATATTTTAAAGAGAGACTGAGGTGTAACAATTGTCCTGCATTTCCAAGACAAACCAGCTTGCAAAAAAACCCACAATCATTCAGTTCACAATTGGTCCTTTGCTTGTGCCATCATAATGGGCATATGTTGAGCCTATACCTCTAAGGTTTGCAAACTGTTTTTGCCTGGGTTGCATAGTTTAGCTGCCGTCATGATTTTGTAAATTCATTCTGCTGCAATAATTAGCAAGATATAATGGAAAAGTTTATTAGACTCCCAAGTGGTGCATGCTTGAGATGAAATTAGATGTGCAATGACAGTAGATAGTTGATTGCAATATTAAGCTGATTGAGTGAGTGACAGATAGGCTCGTGACAAATAAAGCAATAAGTGTTTTGTAGTAGTAAGTGTTCTGTAGCCTTAACTTAAAGGCATAGGGACAGCATTGCAAGCGTGCCAAGCTATTCAGCATGGCACTTTTTGGAAAGGTAGAGGCCACGTTCTTGAATAAATTATCTCAAAAGGTGTGTCCCTTTGCAGCAAGCTCCACTTATAATCCTGTAAGATGCATAATAACTCTTCAGACTACGTGAAACAAAATTAAGTTGCATAAGTTTACAAATCCATGAGAAGGGCAGTACCTGTATGTAGAGGATCATAGTGGAACAAATGCTCCTTCGGAGTGAATGAAGAGCAGTAGATAGAGCTTGAGGTGGTTTGGCAAGAAAAATGGAATGGGGATTACAATTTGCTAGAACATGGCCAATAATATCTTCATGCCTCTCCACTCGTAACATAGACATGTTTTAATAGCCAGAAAATTAAAAACAGGTCTTTTAGCCAAAAGAAGATACTCTGAAAACGGGTCTTTTCCTATTCTGAGAGTAAAGGAACAGAGAAATAACATAAGCCATTGATTTGAAGCAACTTGCCATTGAATAATATGGATGCGACTGTGGAGAAGCATATGAGCTGTGGAACAAAATTTTTGAACAGCCCTGAATGAAGAGCTCTTACCAAATTTGCAGCACATGGACACCCAAAAAATGAAGCACTCTTTTGCTATACATCAAAATTCGACCCTTTCAAGCAAAGTTATCAAGCAAAAGCTATAAGAGCAGAGATTGGGAAACGAAAACAGACGTGCCTTTTTTCATCACATATTGCATTTTATCCATTCAACATTTACTTCTGAGATTATACCCGGATTTCACCAAATGATTTGAAGAAAAATTAGGATCTTCTGATACAGTCAATGCATACCCAATTCCTCTGGTAGGTCGGCCTTGCTGTAGAGGTCGGCATGGTTCCGACGGCCAGCACCAAAACTCTAAAGAAAATTAAGCAAGCCATCACTGTTACTAGGAAGCACCCTTTTTTCCTTTTTTTTTTATTGGAGTGACCATCATCGTTGATTCAAAGAGCCCCCTTTGTTTAGCATAATCTGGAATCCAGACCATCCAGGTTAGGGCTTGATGCAACACCCTATAGTTTGAGTAGATATAGCATGTACAATAGAAATCATAATTGTGTCTAAAAGACAGAAATTTGGCCTGCTTGAAAATGCTGCTATCAAAACAACCATGTTTGAGTAGATATAGCATATATAATAGAAATCATAATTGTGTCTATTAAAAAGACAGAAATTTGGCCTGCTTGAAAATGCTGCTATCAAAACAACCATGTTTGAGTAGATATAGCATGTATAATAGAAATCATAATTGTGCCTATCGTAATTTGGCCTGCTTGAAAATGCTGGTATCAAAACAATGTCAAGTGCAACTACTTTTGTTGTATGTTACCTGTATTTAATCGTACTATTCCCTTGATTAAACCATAACAGGCTGCTTGTGGAATTTTAAACTCCCCACCTCTCTTGCAAAAAGGTTTCCCATCTTCAAGCAGCTGCAACAAATACCTGAACTATTTAAGTCAAAGGATTACAACAATTTCCTTGCAAGGCAGAACTGCTCTTGCAGCACATGATACTGAGGCCAAAATGGATATATGGACAAAGCTGTTGTGAGAAAAGGAACTCTTCTATGTAGACAAAGCATCTTTCAGCGGTGAGTTTTCAAAAAATTTAACTACCAGACAGGAACAGATACTTACAGAATGTAAAATAGAGGCCATGGCATAAAATAGGATTCAAACTTTGTCCCTTCAAATAACTGTACAGAAGACCTCAGTTCTTCATACAATTCTCGTATCACTTACTCATGGTTAAGAATGATATTGTTGACGGAGAGAAGATGAGTTTACCACTGTGAAATACCTGGATTTTGTTGTTGTTTCTGCACATAATCTCTGCAAAAGAAAAACGCAGCTCGGTTCGCCATCTTGCCAAGCATGGGCAAATCCAAAATGTAGAAATTATCTCCGCATCTTCATGTTTCCCAAAAAGCTCTAGAAAATGTAAGATGGAAAATGCACGTAATCTCTGCAAAAGAAAAATACAGCTCGGTTGGCCATTTTTTGGCAGATAGCTTAAATCACGAATTATCGGAGCATCCTAAGCTCAGATGGATCACAAAGATGAACGAAATACTACAGCAGGTGAAGCCCTTGTACAAAACAAAATCCAGGAAAAACACAGCTCGGCTGGCCATTTTTTGGCAGATAACTTAAATCACGAATTATCAAGGCATCCTAACCTCAGATGGATCACAGAGATGGACGAAATACTACAGATGAAGCCCTTATACAAAACAAAATCCGGGATGTAAAGGAGCTTACAATGCAAAGAATACCAGGATGGGTTATAATGTAAACGTATCCAAGCATGTCCGGTCATGCCAGGGCGTTACCATTACATTCTCAAAGCCTCCAAAACTGACCCTTTACAGCCTCTTGAAGAATTCCTTTGGTGGCCATAATTCAGAATAGTCCATAGCTCCCCAACGAAAAACTCTACCTGGCTTTTATCGATGTGCAAGCCTGCATATTCTGCGCCATAGCCCTTTGCAAAATCACGCCTCAGCCTAACCCTAAACGTGCCATTATCTCGGCCTTTGGATGCGATGGAGAACTTAGGCCTTTGATGTACACTTTTAATAGCGATGAAGCTAAAAAATCCAGGAATTTAATAGCGATGAAGCTAAAAAATCCAGGAATTGAAGCGGATAATATCGATCTAAGTCCAATTTCAGAAAAGCAAATCTCCAATTTCAGGAGATCGTATGGATTTGAGAGAGCCAATATGGGTTTCAGAGAGCCAATATGGACTACTTATTAGGACGATTTGAGAAATTGAGGATGAGTGAAGCTCTTTTACAATTTGCAGATGAGCTGCCAGATTGGCTGTTAGAGGAGGGTGTGGAATGGGGTGATATCGAAAGGGCTGAATGGGATGATGCGGAATGGAAAGCACTGATGAACTGCAGCAATGGATCAGATGATTCTAATAACCGGAAGGAAAAGAAAAAACGGAAAGAGGCCTCAAGAGAGGGACGGAAAAGTAACAGCAGCATGCCGCACAGAGATTGTCCGCGATGCAACAGCAGCAAGACCAAGTTCTGTTATTTCAATAACCATAGCAAGAACCAGCCATGCTACCGCTGCTCGAGCTGCGGCCGGCGCTGGATTCACGGTGGCTTGCTCAGATCTAATTACAAGAAGAAACCTCAAGTGTATCTATTGTGAGGGGACCAACGCCTTTCCGGTTTATGGTAAAAAAGGCAGCCTTCATTACACTTGCCCAGATTGTCAGCAACAATGGAGCCTTGATACCCAGAATCCTCCTTCGCCTCCACGTAAGTCTTCCTCCAAATCCTTCAAAAGGAAAAACAGAACCTAACCCATTTTTTCTTTATCAAATCCTTCAACACCAAAACAATAACCTCACACATTTTTTCTTTATCAAACTTATATTATATGTATGGAAAATATGTATGTTCTGTGTATATATATCTGATATTGTATAACTATCAATTCATTATTTGCACTCCCCCTATCCTTTGCTATTCGTTGCTTTTGTATTCCCACTTGTTATATTTATTTATATTTATATTTATATTTATATTTACAAGAAATTTATCGCGGCGGCCTTGGTAGTTCTAACCCTATAAAGTTGGCCCGAGTCGAAGTTCTAGTGTTGTTTAGTAATGGATTTATCATAGTTCGCATTTGCGCAAAAGGCTTTCTTGAATATATGGGCGGCGCTTCCTCATCGTAATATAGACCAGATAATTTTAGAATCTTGCTCAAAATTTAAATGCTACCTGCATGGTACTAAGTAGTTGATCCTCGTTAAATTTAAATGCTACATGCCATGCATTAGGTTGCAATTGTCCATCTCTTTATGCTAATACTTATGAAGACAATGCCACAGCTCAAGTGAACGTAGCTTCTGCATTGGTTTTGGCACATCCCGCAATGCATCTGCAAGTTTCACAAAACCTGTGTGCAAATATGACGAACTGCTATCTTCATCTTTTTATGGTATTTTTGGACTGCCAGCGATATTGCTAGGTGGATCTAATGCCCACTGCATTGCCCTCCAATGTATGCCATGGCAGTATAGACTGCAGGTCATACAGCTCGAGCAAAATACAGCTCGAGCAAAGTCCATGTCACCAGTTGCAACAACATCCCTATACACGTGCAAAACAAACTTGGAATTTAGATCCTTCCATCTACTATTATCGTGAATATTATAAGCATTTACTTCCACCCAGGGATCATGAATTCCCAAATCATGAGGTACAGCACCTAAGACCTTTTTTATTCCCCATTTTCCCCCGACCAAATATCTTACCAATAATACCTTTTTTATTCCCCATTTTCCCCCGACCAAATATCTTACCAACTCTGGTGTATGTGAAAGGGTTGCAGAATACTGAGCTCAAGCTTGGGGAGAATACTGAGCTCAAGCTTGGGGAAAAGGCTAATAAGTGCAAATGATGCATAAAAATGCACGCCATAAGTGCACCACATGACATACTCCACACTTTCCAAATAAAGGAACTGGCCAATGTTTTCCTCCCCTTCAAGAAGCAGAGAAGTTCCGTAAGGGAATTCCAAAGGATCTGAACTTATTTTCTCGTCCAAAATGGCAGCCTGCATTGCTTTCAATAATTTTTCTGCAATCTCTTCTTCTGTCTCAGAAAGATAGCAATTGTTGGGATCCACGCCTTTAGAATTTCCATTACCATTACTCTTTTGATCGGCATAACTACCATTCAGTGGCATCATCTCAATTTGAAGAAGTCAATTTGAAGAAGCTGTTACAAAGGAAGTATCTGGAGCAGAAAGTCCCCCTTACCCTGTAGTGGGGGACCACCATCTGAAAAGCACAAAAAACAGGTCAATTAAGTGGCACCTAGCTCACAAGTTGAGCAGAAAGTCCCCCTTACCCTGTAGTGGGGGACCACCATCTGAAAAGCACAAAAAACAGGTCAATTAAGTGGCACCTAGCTCACAAGTTGAGAGGCTATGGAGTGTTGACCCTCCCTGGCTAAAAGATCAACAGGGGCAAAGTTCAGGACCTCCAAATTCCTTAAGGGGAATTACTCCTTGAATATTCTAGTATTGATAATCGGAACTAGCACACTTGTGCTTAAGGCATAGAATATTACACAAGTACCAGAAAAAAAAGAAAAGGGATGCACAATCAATTTTCTTATATTCCAAGAACAAGGCAAATTACATCATGTGATATGACGGAGACTTTTGAATTCAAACTTGAGATCCCCAACCAATAATGATTACTGCAAAATGTGTCTGAAAGGCAACTTCTCTTTTGGACTCAAAGTTGTGATCCCCAACAAATGATGTGTACTGCAAATGCTGAAATGCAACTTGTAATTTTGAACACCAAGTTGAGATCCGAACCAAAACCAAAAAACCAACAGGAAATATTCTGTAACTTCTGGAATGCAACTTCTTCCTTCAAAACAAAGTCGAAATCCCCAACCAAATAACAGATACAGCCACCTTGAAAAGCAATTCCTGAAATCAGTATAGTCTTTCCACAATATCTTTCTGTTGTTCTATCACCTAAACTGTTTAAATCCTTTCTATAAAACTCTTCAGAACAACATATTTTCAAGTTAACCTGTCTCTTCAAGCCAAGATAAGGAATTTTCTCTGCACAAATGTCTGCCAATAAACCTCTGCCATTGTATCTTTGCTCTAACAAAACTGAATTTTAAGACCAAAATGAAACATTTTTGTGTACATTTCTGCCATCAAATCGCATCTACAAATGAAACTGGAATCTCAGTTTATGAAAAGAAACCTGTTGTGAGAATCGAAGGAAATTTGTTTGATACGCTCATGAAGAAGCCGACCCATCTTTTTTTGAATTTTTTCCTTCTTCTAGCCTGTCGCTGCATCACAACCCTGTTTTCTGCATCAAATGGCGCCCTTCTTCCTCACCGTCTTCCAATTATCTCTCCTCTTATGTTGGGATATGTGACACGGGTAAGGGATCAGGAAATCGGCAGAACAAAGCCCAAAATCAGAGGCAAACATGACGGATTTTTGGGAGGAAGCGGTGGCAAATAAGTCGATTATGCACTTGATTATGCACTTTGAACTGGAAGGAAGGTTCTGCAACTGCTAATACGAAACAGGATGAGAATACTGTAGTAATGCTGCACTTTGAACTTGGTAGGAAAAGAAGGCAACCGCTACTAAAACAGAAACAACTTCTTGAAATCTTCAGAAGTTATAAGAAATCCTTCAACGAGCAACAGCCTCCATGATTAAAAAACATGCCAAGGTATGCCAATTTGAAATTAAAATCAAGGATGTGGATGCGGGAGACTGTCGTGGAGGGCGTGAGTGTTTCTTTCTTTTGCAAAACCGACCTTGTAACTTGCTCCCTATGGTAATTTCGCCATTCCGGACGATTTGGCAGGGTCGATTTGCCATTTCGAACCTCCCCGGTGCCCAAACGACAAGACACGTGGTTTCTACAAAGTAGACCCGGGGCGCCAGCGGTTTGACAAGTTCTCCCGGGACCGACGGAATCTTTTGGGCCTTCCAAGAGGGGCCCTGAGCGGAGGATCCAACGGTGGATAGGGGAACCGGGCTCGGGAGGGTGGTCATTAGTCTGCGGCCCAGGGAGCCGCCAGAAGGGCTGCCTCGAGGAACTTTTTGGATCCCGCCTCTTGGGTCCGGACTCTCCCCTCTTGTGAGGATCCCCGCAAGGTCTGGCCTCGTTTTTGACTTGGGGAAGGGTGCATTTCGGTTACCCCGCAGCGGGCTGCCCCGGCCGATTCTAATGCTAACCCTTTGACCTTGGCCTCGTGACCGTAATAACAGATTATCCTTAATCACAAGAAGAGAAAGAAGATAGTGCTGCACCTTACATATGTCTCCAAACTCATGGATGCAATCAGATTTAAGGAAATCCTGGAATAGGTAGTGCCTCTTTTCTGCGGAGATAAGGGTACTGAAGCATTAAACAATATTGTACTGGGGTGGAGATAACTTCCGAAGCTTGTGCAATTGGTTTATAAACCATTCAATATTTTCGTGAACAAAAGGATGCCTAAATGGCCCAGTAAGAGGCATAACTTCAAAAAATTTATTGATCCCAAGTATGGACATGTACTTACTACGGATATTGGTATTGTGATGAATAGCAATCTCAGAAACCTTTTTAAGAAAGGTCTTAATCATGTCCCGCATAGAAAACCTGACATGAATGAGTGTTTGAAAACCGTTATGGAAGGTTTAAGCAATTTTTTCTCGCTACACAGATTTAAAGTGGAACCTATTGACTCACGCAGATTTCAGTTCATTCAGACAGCTGCTAGGGAACAAGCGTATGGTATGATGAAAGCATACCTTAATAGTGCTGATGGCAAACCTGGCAAGCTGAGACACTACATCCTAGACGATGATAAAAAGGCAACTGATGATCTAGAATGGATTAAGGAAAATTTATACATTGCAGGGGTAGACAAAGCTGCCAATAACCCCAATTTCATGTGTCCTCTTCTTGCTAAAAATCTAGCATTAGAAAGACTAAACAGTGCAGACTTTTGCCCATCTAAATCCTCCAGCAGCGAGATTCTTACCACGGTGGCTGAGAATATTCAAAATTTATGGGACTTTGAAACGGACAGTATTAGTGATCTCCCTTTGCCATATTTACTCTGCATTTTTAAAAGCACACAAGAGTAGTTTCCGTTGGATAACCAATGCACATAACTCCATTTTCTCTGATATAGCAGAGATCATTTCACATGGCCTGCATGCCATCATTAAATTATGGCCTGAGATTTCTAATGGCTTATGTGCTGGCATCAATATGTTCTGCAGAAAGGAATTCAGCCCTAATTGGATGATTAATTCTATCTATGATGTCGTATTAAATCTCCCCAGCAAAATTTATAATGTCTTTGTGGCTGATATCTGCAAATGCTATGAATCCATTCCTTTAGAAGGTGAAAATGGCTTATGCCAAATCATTGAGAAAATCATAATCCTGGCCTTTCAGTTCCAAAAGAAAGCCAATAAGAACTTTAAATTCTGGTTCAAAAGAGTGAGCAACTTTAACGGAGGCTTCGAAACAAAGTGGGATACAAAAAGTAAACAACCAGACTGTTGGAAGGAAATGACCTGCCAAAACTTGGTGGATATGAATGTGTGGTTAATTAAAAACTGCTGGTTATGCAATGATGGAAAAACTTGGAGACAAGTCTGTGGCATTCCCATGGGCTTCTCCTGCTCACCCAGCTGGTGTAATATCTATTTAGCATGGTATAAAATCAATTTCATACTTAGACTAGCAGACGAAGGCAGATATACAGACATGATGTATGATGTTTGGCGAATTAGATGTTTTTGCATACGCGAAAATCTTCCGACGCCGGAAATTTTTTTTGCCGTATTTTTTACGTTTTATACGGCAAATATGTGTCGTATCATACAATTTATACGTATTCCATATAAAACGTACAACGTATTGAACCTATCCCTGCACTAAACCAAATAAATCTAAGCTCGAACAACTCCTTCAACTGCTTCTTGAGCTCTGCTAGCTCGAAAGTGCTCATTTTATAACGAGCTTTACTGGTCAGCTTTATGTCTACGATGCAAGAGTGATTTCACACTCTACGCCTCTATAGGGCAGAAGCTCTCAAATTTCATCCAAAAATATGTCATAGAACTCCCTGATCAACTTAGCAATTGGCCTCAACAACTGTTTTGACTTAGCATCCTTCTTCTTACGACGGCCATCGGCATCAACGGCCTCCAAGAATGTAATCAACCTCATCCTTCATGATGCACTTAAGTAGCTGTTCTACTGACATGCATTACATTATAGAAACAATTTTCTTATCTTTGACCATGAAATGCTTGCCATCCAGAGCCATAATTAAAATTCATACTTGTCGCAGTCGATCATTGCTTTAGCTGGCTTCAAGAACTCCATACTCACTATAAGGTCATACTTCCTGATATCCATGATAATCCTGATGTGAAGATAATCAATGAGCTCCTTAATGGTGTGATTCACAAAATGAACACCACGGTCACTAACAAATTCCACTGGATAATCGAAGTGAGTGATAATATACGTGTACAGAACCCTAACCGTACTACTTGCAGTGTTATCTGGGAGGGCGCGGACTTCTGCCTACTTAGTGGCATAGTTCGTGAAGACAATAATATAGTGTGCCTGGCTTTGTGTAGCTAGCGGATCCACGTGAGCAATAAAATCCATTCCCCATTTACTGAAGAGAAGTGTCGTGACTACTGGGGTTAGCCGTAAGGCATCATGGCAGTGGGTCGACTCAGGCGTTGACAGACATCACAAGTGCATGCATGAGCGTGAGCATCTTTGAAGAGCGTGGGCCAAAAATAGCTAGCCAAGAGTATTTTTTGTGCCGTGGCATCGCTGCTAAAATGGCCACTCCCCAAGCCTTCGTGGGCTTGCTGAACAATGCGTGGGATTTCATGGAGAATTCGAAGAACATACCTTCTAAGAATCATATCTTTGTCTCTTTTGTATAAGTGGCCAGGGACCATGGTATAGTCACGAGCTTCTTAAAGGAACTGATGTTAAGGAATGACATTATTTGTAATATGAGGGATTGCATGAAGCCGACCCTTCAAGACACACCCAGCGTGAAAGATTCCCCTAGATTTTTGAAGATGAGCCCAAGGTTCCTTTAGATTCTGCAATATTCTATGTAGATTCTCCTAGATTCTTGTAGATTCAACAAAGATTCCCCTAGATTCTCTAAGATTCTATCAAGATACCTCTCGATTCTCAAAGATTTTCCTACATTTTCTAAGATTCTCTTGAGATTCCCCTAGGTTTTCAAAGATTATCCCAAGATTCCTCTTGATTTTTTCAAGATTCCATGTAGATTCTCTTAGATTTTCCAAGATTCTATAAAGATTCTCCTAGAATCCTAAGATTCTCTTCAGATTCCTCTAGATTCTCTAAGATCCTATCAAGATTCCCCTAAATTCCTTTAGGTTCTTAAAGAGTTTATCAAGATTCCCTCAGATTCCCTTACATTCATCAAAGATTCTCTCTCGAACCATGTAGATTTTCTTAGATTTTCCAATATTCTATAAAGATTCTTCTAGAATACCAAAGATTCTCTTGAGATTCCTCTAGATTCTTTAAGGCCCTGTGAAGATTCCCCTAGATTTTCCAAAATTGCACCAGGATTTCCATTACATTCTCAAAGGTGCTCTCTTGAGATTCCCATAAATTCTCTAAGATTCTCATGATATTCTTATGGATTTCCTAAGATACTATAAAGATTCTCCTAGATTCCCTCAACTTACCATAGATTGCTTGAAACTCGAAGATTCCAAAAAGATTCTTAATGTTCAATTATGTTGGCTCCGACTGCGACAAAATAGCATCAAAGCACCACTCATTGGAAAGCTCTCGACGAGAGGAATCCAAGGGCGTGGGCCCTACCTTCATTCGACCCCTCTATCGCAAGCTACGTGCTTTTGAAGGCAATTAAATGAAAGGAATCTTCCTAAACCCTAAACCCTACATAAGGACAGGTCAGAGCAAAATTGGAATGCAGCTACTGAAGAAATGAACACAACTGAGGAGTTTTGTCTATATGAAGAATCAACCGATTTTAGCTGTCTATCGTGGATGGCCATTTTTTGCCATGTTGATTGGATAGGCATATTCACCCCTTATTCCTTAATCTACACCGTACGTAAAGTTCCTCGTTTGTGGGGTATGCAAGTACAAAATTTGCTATACTGTATAACAAGATTCGCAAAATACTATAAGATTTCAAGCGGAATACTATATGGTATTGATTTTATCGTGCAAAAAATACAATTATGAGGGCTCTCGCTGCCCTACGTGCCCCCCCCGCGGGTGAATATGCACCCAAACCAAAGGGGGTTTTAAGGGGTTTTAATTTAAATGTGTTGGACCCAATGGTTGTGTTAATTAATGTCAATGGTAGTTATGGTTGTTATGTGTTGGTTGTTATGTGTTGGTCGTTATGTGTTGGGGATTTAATTTTTTTATATGTTGGATGTTAATGGTTAGTGTTGCAAAAAAAATCCCAGTGTGACAAAAATTTTAGAATTCAAAACCGAAAAAAAAAAAACTAGAATTCATTTGAGGCTTTCATTCATCTGTAGCTTTTGAATTTCATCACAATAAAATAAATAGAACATAAGTAAAAGTTACCATAAAGATAGAGCAGATTGATCCCATTATTCTGAAAGTCATAAAGTTTGCAACATCCATACACAAATATTTTTCAACTGGAATTTAACAGCAGCCTTTGGCCTCCATGGATTCTTGTGGTGAGAAACCAAAGTGGAAAACTTTTCTGCTTGTTAGCACAAGGATCTAGAAGCCTTGGAATTTGCTTAATAACTTCCTCAAAATCTAAAAATGCATTGTAATTTTTTGCAAGCTTCATTCGGAATGAGCCATAAAACAATATCCAATAGCGCAATCCTGTATTAATCAGCTGATAGGATGTGAAAGCCTACCAAACCCGGCCGAAAAATTGCTGTTTTAGCATAGATAACTTAACCAAACATATCCATATCATACACTATCAAAACGATCTCGGAGAAAGCTTTCCAACGCAATAAAAATCATCTCAAACAGAGCTCTGGATCAAAAGTTATGATAAGAAATGTGTTGCCTGGGCGGAAATCAAGACTATATGCGCCCTTCAAGCCCTTCATGTGCCCATTATGCACCACACACACAAAAAAGAGAGCTTTTGTTGTGAGCCATTGGTTGTTGACCATTATGCACCACACGCACAAAAAAAGGGCTTTTGTTGTGAGCCATTGGTTGTTGCCCATTATACACCACACACACAAAAAGAGGGCTTTTGTTGTGAGCCATTGGTTGTTGACCATTATACACCACACGCACAAAAAAAAGGGCTTTGTTGTGAGCCATTGGTTGTTGACCATTGGAAAAAAAAAGGCTAAAATCAATGGCTCAGAAATGGTGCACTCTAGATGTACGCATTAGTACATCCATTTGAATACATCACGAAATCATAGGAAAACCTTAGTGAAAAGCGTACAAAAACACAAAGAAAACCCCCTGTTATTATGCTACATATTCTGATCTGATTAGTTCTTTGTTTCAAAAATTTTGAAAATTTATTCAGCCATCATTTTCTTAAGTTGACATGTTTGGTTTTATCATTGATCCACAATTTTGCAACTCTACTCATTGATCCTGAGAGATACGACCACAGTAGCATGAGGCAATCGAACCTTGAGGGCTACAATGAATGCGAAGTTTTTTAGATGTGCCAAATTAATTTCACCTGCACAAGCAACAACCCCGACTTGACTTTCCCAAGAAGTGGTTTGACCACATAAGATGTAGGTGAATATCAACTCCCCTATAGCTCTAAGTTTACAAACTTGGAAGTTTGAAAGTTCAGGTGTTGTTGTTCAACTGCATATGGAGTTCCCCTCGGGCCGAGGTATGCCATCTTGTGCATTATTTTTCTCTGTCATTGATTAAAAATTGTACCAATTATTTAAAACGAGTACTAAATCACTTAACTTTTTTGTAAGGCCTTTGCAAAAATTAGGATGCATTGTAGTGACTATCCCTAGATTATTTGAATTATTTTTCAACTGGTAAAACCTTCCAAAGGTTTTTGTGCTAAGAAACTTCATTTTAATATCAATGTTTGCAACATTCTAGGATGTAGTTGTCATAAATCATACCAATAATTGTAAAATGTGAGATTTTAAGTTGACATCTACTAGTATAAGTTGAAAGATGTTGTAAACCATCGACCACAAACTGCAAAACACTTGCAAGCATTCTAGAAGGAGCCAAATTTTGATATGTATAGTGGCTTTGCTTTAGATTTGTTGTTCACTCCATATGTGTGCAGAAGATACAACTCATATATGTGGTGTGGTTTGGAAAACTGACTTTCATGCTTTCTTCAACCTATTCTTATGTCAAAGCGCACTTTGTAGCTTTCGATTTCTTGGATCAAGTACACCAAGTCTAGTTCTCCATCACAGGCGGTGTTAAATTTCTCTACCAAGCTTACAAAGCGTGAGACTCGTCACACAATACATGGGCTTGCGGACATCTTCAAAGAGCTCGAGAAATTAAACAAATGGTAAACTTCGAAATTAAATAAATGGTAAACTTTTTCTTCTGTTTTAGGCTTCATGAGAGTTAACGGAAAATTTATGCCATCGGCTTGGTCGGTATAATTCGGCTTGATGCACTTGAGCCCACAATGTCTGCACTAGCAATGGCCCAAAGATCATGCATTTATTAAATGGGTTAGAACACATGTAGAGATGAGTATTGTATTTTAACGAATATGTTGGCGACATTTGTTTGGGAAAAAACATATTGGCACAAAAGGCCATTACATTTTGCAAAAATCACCTAACTGCCCTTAAAAATGGGGTGATTGGCTATAACAATGCCTTTTTTGTGAATGATCAAATAAAAAAGTGCCCTTGACAAAACTTATAGATGAGAGTGGCATCTTCTTTAAATAAGTGTTGCAAATAATATCTAAAAAGAGTTGTGAATCGCAAGTCCGATTTAAATGATTGATAAAATCTTATCGTAATCTACAATGTTTGTGAAGATGATTTTTGAAATTGATGAGCCACAAAAACTATAATATCACCAAAATGCTCTTTATTTTGGAGGGCATTTTGGTAATTTTAGCAAAAGTAAGGCGTTTTGGTACTTTCCCCTTGCTTTTAAATAGGAACAATTTTAGTTGATTTTTTAAGTTCATAAATCCAAGGCCAGTCAGCTCTGGCTTCCAAGCATTGGAGTGTTTTGTAGGTTTCTGGTTTCTCTATTGAAATTTGCTCAAATCATGATGTTATGGTGGCCACATGTGAAAAAATCCATTGTAGTCAAGTTTCTTTAAGATCTGGACTGCACAAAAATGATATGGCATTTGAATTGTGGTTGACCTATTTCTTTGAAAGGGATACATCACAGTTCCAACTTCATTATAATCGTATCCAATTTACCATCATAAGTTGTGCTATTCTATGAGCATCATACCCATGTGATGTTGCATCTTCTTCATTTATTAACCTTGTTTCTAGTGTTCTCCATTCTAGACCAATAGTCCGTCTAGGTGCCCCACCTACTAAACCCTGAAGTATTAATGATACCCCCCGCATTCACAAGCCATAAATCAAGTATTCCAAAGTTATAATTGGGAGAGTGAGAAAAATCATTTTCCGGCTTACATGGTCTCTAGATAATTGTCGATGATGTTTGTCCACCAAAGATAACAATTTCCTTCCCAAGCAAGCAGCCGAGAATGACCCACCCTTGCATCGGCTCAATTATACCCGCACAATCAAGCATTAAGCTCACCAAGTTTGTTCGCGATTGTATCAAGTTTGACCTTACAATGTTTTCTCCCTCCATTACGGCTTCTTTGTTATGTTCGGACCTAACAATTCCTCGCGATGAAATTAATATCTTATATCCCCTTATTAAAGTATTGCTGATTATTTAATTTACCTTCAATTGCTCATATGCTGTCGCAATATTGTCGTTAACTAGCACATAGTCAAACAAAGAAGAGTTCAGCCCAAATTCGAGCTCTTGTTTTGCATTGTTTAATCGCTTCTTTATCTATTCCTCAGTCTCATTGCCCCTAAATGAAAAAGAACGTAAAGAAGTTAATTGGAAAAAATACCTCTTAAGTAAATCCGAAGAATGCATGGCAGGTTACAGGCAAAAAACAACTCAGAAAGCAGAGTACTGAGATTGATAATCGAGTTCAAAATCTGTTGATTCTGTTCATAAGCCTTCATTTTTGCTTCAAATTTTTGCTTCAGATAATAAATTTTTATCAAATTCTCTCAAATTCGCCCAAATCGATCATTTTTTGCTGAACATGTGTAGAATTGATTGGCCCTCATCCTATCTATATAATCCAAACTGACAAAAGAAATGGCATTGGGCTCTTCTACCCTCTACCTAGGCATATCTGAGCTAGTAGATTGACAGGCTGGTCCTGTAATTTGGGCACAAAAATCCCCTATTTCTGCACTGAAATCCACAGTTTTGATCTGCAGACTGAACTCTACCTAGGCATATTGTGGATAAAACGATAGAACAGGAATCTGATATAAACAATCTCTACCAATTGGTTTATAGGGAAAATTGCTCATTCTTTTTCATCGCCTAGCATGCTTCGAAATTTCTTGGTTTCTCATAAGCATCTATCCAGGTCCATTCCACCAATATTTCAAAATATTGTGGTTCTGCATCTAGAGCAGCTATGAGAAATCGAACATAAGTATTGTTTTTCATTTCTGTTAGAGGTTTTTTTTTTCCATTTCAACAAATATTCCAACTTGCAATTGGGGAATTTGAGCTTGACCTGGGCCCATATTCATATTTTGCCTTGGTCTGTGATAGAATCTAGAAAATGTCGTAATCTCTCTAATAATTTGTAGAACAAATTATTAGAAAAATTTGAATCAAAGTTTCTTTCGGGTGTAAAGCAGGGGTAGATTAGATGATGTAACGCACATGCCTTTTGATGGGAAGTGTGATAGGGCATTTGGGGCTCGATCAAACAGACTGAATTCGGCCTAGTTTCTATATATTGCAGGTTGTAAATAAATACCTAATGTCTGTTGCATGAAATAGATGTCATATTCAGAGAAAGAAAGCCGTATTCAGCCCCTCAGAGGAAACCATGGTGCTGATATTGGCTCCCTAAATTGACTAGAGGTGTCAAGAGGATTCGCTTGAATCCAGAGGATTCACTCAAGCGAATCCTCTTGGCACCTCTAGTCAATTTAGGGAGCCAATACAGTGGGCGGAGGAAACCCATTTGAGGCCAGGAATTCAAGTTGCTTATTTTTTATGCAATGTCCTCTGTTTCCTTACACATGCAACGGGAAGAATACCCATCATATGTAACGTCCTCTGTGTCCTTACGCATGCTACGAGAAGAATACCCAGCATATCCCCTACATAGCTAATAACTTAGAAGGACTATTTTTTTTTCCTTCAAACATCCATGTATGGCATTTGTAAATTTTGGCGCAAACATCGATGTATAGCATTTGTAAATTTTGCCTATAGAGAAGACCCCACTGCAAGTTATTCATAACATTGGGTCATCATTTGACGAGCTTCCTTGCGGGCCTCAGCCTTATACACCTAGCCTTAATTGCACATTTTTTACTACCGGCCTTGGGTAGATCAATAACCATAGGCTGGTAGCGATTCAAGCTTACAAAAATTGGTCATGATGGAAACCAAATTATGATGCTTCTCATTTACATAAGACATATAGCTTTTCCTTGATACATATAAGTTTTGCTAGATTATATGCTCTAATATTTGCTCTTTCACATGCAGGATTAAGCAAAGAGTTGAAGAATATTGCATCTAGAAGTATTATCCAAAATCAAATTTGCTTGAATAAAGCCAAAATTGGAAGTACTAGCAACCGATCAACATGGCACCTAAGCGTCCCAAGTATAGATTGACTACTGCAACATTTTATACTCGTTAAACAATGCACTAAACTAATGTAATATTGTATGATTCTTTTAATAATCATTAATAGGGTTGAAGGATTGGAAAGTCATAATGTTGAAGACCAACAGGCTCAAAATCAGCCAGTACAAAAAAAAAAGGGGTACCCTAGTATCGCTCCTCTTGTACTTTCTCTATATTAATATTATTTAGTTTCATCCTTCAAAAAAAAAAAAAAAAAAAAAAAAAAAGGCCAAGGTCCAGGTTTTAATAGGCATTAGAATTAAACTTCATTTTTCTTTTTTGTACTTTTGATTTTCCTATACTTTCCTACGGTTGACGTTTAATAGGTTTTCATTTTTTATTTTGTTATTTCACTAGAATTTTTGACATTTAACTTCTAACAGATTGTCTCTGGTTAGTTCAAATAATACTGCAGCCAATGAGACCGCAAAAGTTTTAAGGCACCGTAAACAACAACAGAACTACCACGCTCGAAAAAAATTGAGGAAGACTCCTGAGTAAGCAATTATACAATTTGATCTTTTAGAAACGTGGTAAATTAAAATGATATCTTCTCAGACCAAGTGCCATATTCTGGCCTGTTGCCTCATGGACTGGGATAAAAGTCAAGGTCCTTTTATTCGAACAACAAACTGCAGGAGTCCTCGATTTGTTATAACTTTTTGTGCTAGACATTCTCTAGACTAATGGAATGTAATGATATGCTTTTTGCATGAAAAGTTAAGGTGTATGGTATATCTAAGCTAGAAACAATGATAAATAAAATTAGATTTGTGTAACTCAATGGGCTAGAGTAGAATACACATTTTTAATTCTACATGTTCAATACACAAAAATAAACTACCTAGCTAGACGCCTAAGACTTACATAACATAAAAAATAGCCGAAAAGATTATTACGTATTCACAAAGAAGGGTACGTCTTACTTCTATGTACTGGAATGAAAGTCAAAATTAAAAAAAGAATAATGATCGACACATGATCTTTTGAATTTTGTGGCCGTGAACAACTACATGTTCTCAACAATAAACCGAACACGACCTAAGCTTTCTTGATGTATTCTCCTATACACTAGAAAATGTGTAACAACCAACATTCCGACGTTAAAAGTTCTATGATAGTTGATGGCTATTCTATTTACATGGGAAAGCATTTGTAAACTCATGAAGCGAAAAGGAAGATAGGACCTACATTAGATAAAATCTTCCAAGCAATTTATGGGAGCCTTAAGTACCAAATGTAACGAATTAGATAATGCATCAACTTCAAATTGAGTGGACAAAATTATGGCATTCAAGTATCACATTGGGAAAAAATGAGCAAATAGTCTGGGAAAGGCTAGGGGAAATCTTACTAAAGGGATCCATGTAGAATAGGAAGCAAAATTGTTTATATAATTTAACAGAATCTAGGATGATTTTCATTTGTCATTCTGGCAACACTAGGCTATCTCAAGCTCCTGGATTAATACTAATAGATGGTTTTAGTGATATACCACAAGCTTCACGACCAAGTTTAACAATCTTATACTATATATCATTTATTGCAAAATTGAATAATCATTTATATGTTATATCAATCCATCGTCTCATAAAATAACAAATCACAATATATGTCTCAATGCACGTTGAAAGGTTGCACTGTCCATCAATATACCCAATTGCAATTAAACTCTATTACAATTGTTGTTTCTAGAACTCAATGTCACCTCGACAGCTTGAAAATATCTGCAGTGCCATCGCTTAGAAAATCTAGAGAGATCATGGGAAAAGCTTTGAAATTCTAGGGAAACCTCAAGAGTATCTTAGGAATTTTGAAATCTAGGATAGTCTGGGGGAATCATCATAAAATCTCTAAGAATCTATGGGAATTTAGATGGAATCTTGGAAAATCTAAGGGAATCTTGATAAAATCCGCGAGTCTAAACTCAAGAGAATCTAGGGTAATCTCAAAAGAATCTTAGTAAAATCTAAGGAAATTTAAGGAGATCTCAGAAGAGAAATCTTAGAGAATCTAGGGAAATCTTCATATCTTTCACGCTGGACGTGTTTTGGAGGGTCGGCTTCATGGAGGGAATCTTTAGAGAATCTTAGGGAGTCTCAAATGTATCTTTGGGAATATAAAGGAATCTTCATAAAATCTTTAAGAATCTATGGTAATCTAGATGGAATTTTGGAGAATATTGGGGAATCTTAATAAAATCTAAGGGAATCTCCGTAGAATCTTAAAAATCTAGAGGAATCTTTGTAGAACATTAAGAATCTAAGAGAATCTTTGGGAATATAGGAGAATCTACAGAATCTCAAGAGAATCTTTGGGAATCTAGGGGAATCTTACTAAAATTTTTGGGAATCTAAGGGAATCTTGATGGAATCTTAGAGAATCTAAGAGAATCTTCATAGAATCTTGAGGAATCTAGGAGAATCTCATAGAATCTTTGGGAATCTAGAGGAATAATGGGATAATCTTTGGGAATCTAGGTAAGTCTTAGGGAATCTTAACAGAATCTATGGAAATCTTGGAGAATCTACGGGAATCTTAATAAAATTTAGAATAATCTCCATAGAAACTTAAGAATCTAGGAGAATCTTTGTAGAAAATTAAGGACTCTAAGAGGAAATCTAACGGTATCTACAGGGATCTTGGTGCAATTTTGGAAAATCTAGGGGAATCTTCATAGAATCTTAGAGAATCTAGAGGAATCTCAAGATAATCTTAGGTATTCTAGGGGAATCTTTATAAAATTTTGGGAAATCTAAGAGAATCTAGATGGTTCAAGAGAGAATCTTTGAGAATGTAAGGGAATCTAAGTGAATCTTGATAAAATCTTGAAGAATCTAGAGGAATCTAGGGGAATCTTCCTAGGATCTTAGAGAATCTAGAGGAATCTCAAGAGAATCTTAGAGATTCTAGAAGAATCTTTACAGAATCTTGAGAAACCTAAGAGAATTTACATGGAATCTTAGAAAATCTAGGGAAATATTTGAGAAACGAGAGGAATCTTGATAGAACATTAGAGAATCTAGGGGAATCTTCGTAGAATCTGCAAGAATCTAGGGGAATCTACATAGAATATTGCAGAATCTAAAGGAAACTTGGGCTCATCTTATAAATCTAGGGGAATCTTTCACGCTGGGTGTGTTTTGAAGGGTCAGCTAAACCTTCATAAAATATTTGACAATTTAAGAGAATCTTGATGGAATCTTAGAGAATCTAGAGGAATCTTTATAGGATCTTAAATAATCTAAGAGAATTTTACATAGAATATTTGAGAATCTAGGGAATCTTGGGAGAATCATTAAGAACTCAGGGCAATCTAAAGGAATCTCCATAAAATCTTTCAGAATTTAAGGGAATCTTGATAGAATCTTGAAGAATCTAGGGGAATCTACATAGAATCTATAGGAATCTTGGGAGAATCTTTGGAGATCTAGGGAAATCTAAGGGGATCTTAGTAAAATCTTTGAGATTCCAGGGGAATATTGATGGAATCTTGGAGAATCTAGGGTAATCTTTATAGCATCTAAGGGAATCTAGGGGTAACCTACATAGAATCTTGACAAACCTAGAGGAATCTTGGAATAATCTTTGGGAATCTAGAAGAATCTCAAGAGAATCTTAGGGAACCTATGGAAAATTCTAGAAGAATATTTGAAAATCTAGGAGAATCTAAAGGAATGTCTATAGAATCTTATAGAACCTCGAGGATTATCAAGGGAGCTTGTGGAATATAAGGGAGAATTGATGAAATCTTTACATTGCCTTAGAGAATCTAAGAGAGTCTTTATAGAATCTTCATTGGATGTCTTCCAAACCCGAAACTGTTTATGAGGGACATCTATAATCTGGCCTTGAAATATTCCACTAACATTTGTGAACCTTGGTGCAGAACTTCCAGTTGAGGAGGTTCCTTTACTTCAGGTATCAATGTTCTCTAAAACATTTCTTCTACATACTTCTGTTTTCATGCTTTGATTTCTAGGAAGAAATTGTTAGATCATGCAGAAGCTTGGGGAAGCCCGTGATAGTAGCAACTAATATGTTGGAGAGCATGATTAACCGCCCAACCCCTACGCGCCCGGGCAGAAGTATCAGATATTGCAATTGCAGTCTGAGAAGGTGCAGATGGAATAATGCTTTCAGGAGATGTTTCTGTCAGACATTTTTGTTTTCTGAAGACATTTTAAGTTCGTTGATTCAGAAGCCAGCTCCTTTAAAGCTGACATAAAAGATGTAAGGCAGAGAGTTGAAAGGTTTGCAACTAATTTGGAGTTGGTAAACAGTTTGAGCTGATTAGTTGAGTGAAGTTGCCTAAAACATTCAAAGAAGTTTCTTATTGGCATTGTAAAAACTGTTCATTCTTGTTATGTAACTATTACCTTTAAATAAAGGAGTTCTTGTTTTATACACTCTTATTTCCTTGTAAATTCACATTAAATTCAAGCAGCCCTAATCTGCTAAGATCGAATAGGATTTGGAGTTAAAAATTCAGCAAAAGGAGCAGATAAAGTGAGAATATTGCTCCTTAAAAACGAAAATGGCGAAAAAGAGGATGATTTTTTAAATGAAGTTGCTGACGAATTTTGTGACGCTGCTCCTGACGTTTTTGCTGACGCAATAGCTGGCGCTATATCTGATGGTAATGCTGACGATATTGCTGACGACTGCTCTGACGCTATTCCTGACGCTTCTACTTGACGGGTTTGCTGACATTACCTGTGACGAAGATGCTGACGGTTCAGTTGACGTTATATACGACGAAAAGGCTGACGAACAATGTGATGCTGTTCTGACGTTATATCGTCAGAAAAACTGACGATTAAACTGACGTATAATCTGACGTTCATGCGTCAGGTAACATTCGTCAGACAATTCGTCATCCAGAAGACTACAGACAGTTGCCTATTTTGTGAAGACTATCGGACGATTTTCTTGACGTCTAACAATCATTCTCTTGTAGTGGAAGGGGAAGATTACTTAGACACTTATGCTCCAATAGCCAAAATGGAAACAGTGAGATTAGCCATATCACTTGCAGCTCAATTTGGATGGAAGTTGTATCAACTTGATGTGAAAAGCGCTTTTTTGAACGGAGAGCTAAAGGAGTTGGCCTATTTTGGAGCAACCACCCGGATACAAGCACGAAGGTAACGATTTTGTTTGCAAATTGAACAAATATGGGCTAAAACAGGTCATCTCGGGCTTGATATTCCAAACTTGATAGTTACTTGTTGAGCAAAAACTTTGTAAGGAGCTAGTCTCTATATTAAACATGATGGTGATGACATTACTTTGACCGTAGTATATATAGATGATCTCATTGTCATGGGCAGTTCTCTCAAGTTGATACAACATGAGATAAAACAATTTGGAAAGTTCTTTGACATGACAAATCTTGGAGAGTTACACTACTTCTTGGGCATTGAAGTGCAGAAGGCTGTCGACGGAATCTTTATCTGTCAGAAAAAGTATGCAGCAGATTTACTAAGAAAATTTCATATGGGAACTGCTAAACCAGTTTCTACGCCAATGGAGGTTGGCATTAAACTTTCTGCTCATGAGAAAGGTACAAAATTATGCGATGCAACACTCTATAGGGCATTAATAGGAAGCTTGAACTATCTCACTGTGACCAGACCTGATATATCATTTGCTGTAGGAGTATTGAGTAGATTTTTGGCTAATGCTACGCAAACACATTGGATTGCGGCTAAAAGAATGCTGAGATACATCAAGGGAACACATGATTTTGGTATTTTGTATGAATCAAATAGTCAGCTTGATGTAGTTGGATACACAGACTCTGATATGGCTGGTTGTGTGGACACAAGAGGATCCACAAGTGATTATGCATTCTCAATTGGAAATGGTATTGTAACTTGGAAAAGTAAGAGACAAAGCACAGTTGAAATCAGCACTACTGAAGCAGAATATAAAGGTTGTAGCATTGCAACATGTGAATCCGTTTGGATTCAAAAATTTATGGAAGAAATTGGGATCAATGACAGCAGACCCACTTGCATTTTCACTGATAATATGAGCAGCATACGCATTGCAAACAATCTTGTTTTTCATGGCAGAACTAAGCACATTGAAACTACCTACCATTTTGTACGAGAAAAGGTTGAGAATGGAGAAATTGATATTCAATACTACAGGTCAAAAGATCAGATTGCAGATATTTTCACAAAGCCATTAGGAAAAGCCAAGTTTGAAGCTTTCAGGTTCGCTCTTGGCGTGAGGAAAAAGGAGTCTGGAATATCACATTAAGGGGGGGTATTAGAATAATATAATGTGATATATGTTGGACATGTTAAGTCATTGTAACTTAACGTTGTACCACATGGGACATTTTGTATTAGCCCATGGGGCCCCTCATTCATTTTTTATCTTTTACGCTAATTGCCACCCAACATGAGGACGTGGCACATATATATGTACATCTCATGAGTTAGTATAATATATAAGTTTCTTGCTCCTCCTTTGTTCCTTGCTGCGTCTCCTCCTCTCTCCATTGTGTTTTGTTGTCCAGATCACCTTCTCCACTCAACATCTCCGCTTGTGTTCTCCTCTTTCTTGGTCTATCTTGCTGCACTTGTTTTGCATGTTATGAAACAATTTCATGTTCAATTGCCCTGTCACCTTCAGAAATTTCTTCATCATCAACTATAGGCACACTAGTAGGACTTGCCTTTCCACTATCATATTCTACTTTTGCATCATCCTCATTAGAATCATAATTATCGTCTCCAATGTTTGTGTTTTCTGATTCTTGTTTTGCAGCACGTTTGTCACTGGGAGACTTACATTTATTTGTCTGCACAAAGTCTTTGTACACGATGTTTTCATCAAACACCACATCCCTACTTACTATAATATTTCTTGTTCGAGGATCATATAACCTGTACTCCTTGCTTTCAAGATCATAGCCTACGAGAAAAGTGATAAGAGACTTATCATCAAATTTTTGCATGTCTTCATCTGGCACATGAGTATATGTTATACACCCATATACCTTTAGCAAGCTGTATATATTATCAACATGGCCTTGATCCCATATATTCTTAGGTGTTTCACCAAGCAAGCTTACAGAAGGTATTCCATTTTGAATAAACACAGTAGATTTAAGTGCTTCGTCCCATAGAAATTTTGGCAAGCCTGCTTGTATCAACATTGATCTTGTAGCATTCAACAAGCAATTCTTACGTTCAGCAACACCATTTTGTTGTGGCATTGCTCTACTGCCTTTTTATACCTGTTTGTTTATAAAAAGATTCAAACACTTTGGCCACGTATTCTCCTCCTCTATCACTTCTCAAACAAACAACTTTATTCCCTGTTTCTCTTTCACATTCTGCTACAAACATTTTGAATGCCTGTAGTGTCTCATTTTTTGTCCTTAAGCGATATAATTTAGTCATTCTTGAATGATCATCAATGAAAGATACAAAGTATCTCTTACCTGTTCTTCCAATAATGTTTAGAGGACCACGCAGATCTGAATGAATGAGCTCCATTCTCTTACCTGCTCTTACACCATGTTAAATGGAAGTCTTGATTGTTTGCCAAACATACAACTTGGACACAACAACCCTTTTCATCATGTACTTCTCTGTCTTTTATCAGACCAAGTTTATATAACTGCTTCAAATATTGCCATACTCTAACAGCCTCCAAAGGTTTTACATTAAGACTAAAAAGATGTAGAAGGCAAACATTGTTCAGAGCACATTATATCAGCCCTAACTTCAACCTTTGCAGCCTTTGGACAATTAGATTTAAAATGCCCGTACTTCCTACATTTAAAAACAAGCACCAGCAAGTGCCCTATTCTCCGCACTGTAAAAGCTTTCTTGAAGTCTTTCCTTCCCTCTTTTAACCACAAGCAATTCAAAGGCTCACCTATCTCAGCTTATATAATCCTTTTTTGCTCCAGTTCAGTTCGAGCCATTCTCTCTATGTGATTTCTATCTCTTGCCACCTGTCTGATTAAAGTAGAGAGATTTTCCATATCCTGAAAGATCTTAGCTATATTATTTAGATGTGCCTCTTCAGATAAACCTGCACCGGCAGTCTTAAGATCTGCACACAAGCTATCAAATTTTTGAAATAGATCAGTAAGGCTAATTATATCATCATATTTTAAGTTTCTTAATTTTGACTCGTCATCAATCTGGGAAGATGATTTCCTCTCATATTGGCCGACCATATATTTCCACATCTCCTTAGGAGTAAGACCTCTAATTTTAATTAAAAATGCCAGGACTTACTTTGCACATAATGATATCCTTTGCTTGCAGCACCTTGAGTACATCAAACATCTTACCTTTAGCAGCACCATCACCTGTACTACTACCAGCTTCACCTTCAGATTTAACTGTAACTTTCATCTCACTTGTTGCAGATGTATTTACTATCTCCCAAAGTCCTTCAAACATGGAAAATTCCTGAATTTTTTCTTTCCAAATTTGAAATCCTCTTTCTCCTTTAAAAACATCTACTGTATTCAATAACGATGCCCCAAATCTTGTAGCCATCCTGCTGAAGCCACTGACAGAAATAAAGCTCAATTCAAAATATCACTCTTTACTTACAGGTTTATCGGTCTTTAAAGGCGTATCCAAATTGACTCTGTATGCTTCTGCCAAATTCTCAGCACTAATCCAGCATCAATTTAGGTCACTCCTTGCTTCCCAACAGAGGATTTCAATTGCTTTTAGTTTGTGTGTACACACAACATATACTTCAGCTTCTTACGCAAATGTTCAACAGCACCAGTATCCTGCCTTGTACTTCTCTATCCAAATCTGCAAGATCCGGCTCTACAAAAGCTGGTTCTGGCTCTGACCAGTTTAGGTCGCAACACAACACCCTTTTCCAGAAAAGAATTGTACGCGCCATTTTTTTCAGGTCCAAACCAACCTATACAAATTGACACATGTTGCCCTTTTTTTTCTAAATCATATCATACCATTATGATTAAACATAACCGTTTCTCAACAACCTCGACTATGACAAGTCAAAGCGCCATATCCGATGGCTCAGTGCATCTGATTCTGTGAAAGGCTCGCTCACCATCAACGAACTTTTGCATCTACGGACCGGCTTACAGTCGAAGAAAAGGTGTTCCTTGTGCGTTAATCAATTTTCAATTACAGAGTTTTGAAGATCCTGATTTCTTCATTCTTTGCACTGTTCAACCCATGGCCTATGCCATGCATGATTTTTATCTCGCACACTCTCAAGACAATTTTTTTAAAGGCCATCCTTCTGTATTCAGTGGAAATGCGACAACCGTTTGGTTACTCCAGCAAGATAACAAATACCTATCTGATCCCATATGGGCCGCTGCTCTTAAGACAAAATACATGCCCGAACTTGTTTCACACTTGACTCTTTGGGTTCAGGAAACTCTTCAAATTGCTCAAAAACACTTGCACGAAGATTATGAGATTGGCTATGCGCAACGTTTTTTGCCATATGTTGGTACCTTGAATATCCTCTGCTTATATCTCGAGAATCAAGTGATGCCTCTTGACCAGGAACCTTCTCCTCAGGCTTAGGAAATACTTTGCAAATAGTTGGATCCATCCCTAGTTGCGGACTTCCGGGCAGAATCACAGAAAGATAGGATGCGTCTGCCTCCACATAATGATAGTTCCTATGCTTCCCTTGGTGCCCTTCCTCGCCATGAGTATCTCACTAAGGATTGACACTCCTCCTTCTAGACACACACCTTGGCAGCTCATGCAGATTGGACACCCACGCATATCACCATGGATCTTTGTTGGGATCCTCGTTTCGTGCGTCGTCATGCTTGGAGCGATGCTGACATCTTGGACAACACCACCAACTGGATCTAAATCCCTAACGAAAAGTCCTAGAAGACCACTACTAATCCTGTGTCTAGATTGGCCCAGTTCTTGATCAAAGCTGCTCCTGATCCTTCTGTCCATCGCCAAGCTGGATTTTGTGCTGCTCTACATGTATTCTCCTGAGCTCCTTGAATGGATGGCGACCTTTTATTTCTTGCAATCCAAATGCCAATATCAGTGCTTTTAAATTTGAAACACTTCTTCCTGGAAAATGCCAATTTGTACATGCGGCCACTCATCAAGCCTTGAAAGTAATGTTTCAATCCGGGTTTTTATTGATGCCACATCTGCTCTTGGGCAGGCCACGCCCGAAGCCCTTCAACAACACCAGCCCTTGATTGCCGGTTATCATAGCCAGGTCCATCCTCACAGCCACCAAGATGATGCTGGCCACCTCAAGAACTTCCCTTCCCCGAAATCGGTGCCCGCTTTTCTTTCCTCTGAGTGTTCTTTAGTTGAGGGGGAGTGTTAACCCCGTGCCCAAAGGCACAGGATTATTTCTAAGGTAAACAAAGGAGCCTAAAGACAAGGGCCCTGCATCCACGTCAGGAGCCAAGACCACGCCATCAAAGAAGAAAAGACCAAGGGAACCCACGGTGTGAGGATGCCACGGCCTTGGAGCATGAGTCTCATGTAGCACGAATCATGGCAATCATAACTAAACCTCCAGATGTTATGGAAGATTCCCACGCATTGTCACAACAAAGATTTTGGGATTTACAACAGTCTTTTTGCTATATTGGGCCAAGGCGATTGTACTATATATATCAGAAGCTTAGACAAGGCTTAGTATTTTCTTACTGTCTCGTCTCTGCGTTCTGCGAGAGACTTCATGTATCTCAGTTTATCATTTCAAGGGATTCTTATCTTGCATATAATTTCTCTTGTTTGTTCTCTTCCATTGCTTGACGTTCTTAGTTCTCTTTTCTGCAGAATTTCGCGCGACACTCTATATTCAGGATTTATCTATTTGATCCACGAGTCCTCACAAAGGGTTGTCTTGCAGATGATCCCGAACCCAGGTCCAAAATAGGAGCCACTCCCAGTAAAAGGACCAAATATATCCATTTGTTTATGTCAACTGTTGGAAGAAGATGGAGGCCAATAATGGCCAGTAATCGCATTGACATAGAGGCCACTTTGTTTGGACTCCCTCCAATAAGAAGAAGCTTCCTAATACTATCAAAATTTCAGTGTTTGTAGCTAAGCATATTCAACACTTTATCGGGGATGGCAATTAGTGTGAGAGAATTAAACCTCATCGATGCATGAATCTAGAAAATGGTCCGAAAATTCTAGTTTTATCCAAATATAATGAAACAATGTTTAGTAAGTGGCAAATTCAGACTTTATTCTAGCTATTGGAAGTTGCAAAATCAGAAAACCCATGCTAGAAATTTAGGGTTTTGACTACTTAAGAAAAAAAGCATCCTTCTTCATATAGTGTAATCCATCGCTGATTCAAGATGATTTTGCAAGCCCAAAAAGAATTAAGGACACCTTTTCAAATTTAATAGTCACAAGATTGCTTAGACATGAGGAAGAATATTTGGGGCAAATTGTGAAGCTCATTAGAACCCTTCATCAAGGTCCTTCACTAGACTTCACTGCATATACCTGACTTCGTTACACCCATATGCCTTGTTGCCAGACTTCATTACACCTATACGGTTCTACTGGGCAAAACAAAATTGTGCTGGAAACAGGTGCTGAGGATGTGCTGGGAATTTGTTGTTTTGTATATTAGTATTAAATAGGACTCAATTACCCATCAGATTAGAACAATTACAATTTCTCTTCTAATCAAATATACGGATGCATGTTGTTCAATATGTGGTCCATAGAGTTTGGAACTTTCTGGCATGAAATGATCTTGGATCTTTGCATCGATATCTTAGATCTAACATAACAAATTATGGCTATGCCTTACACAGAAGAACATGACATTGGTGGTCCAGATACTTCGATAACTTCCACTACAAGAGAATGTCTGTTTTACTCAGAAATTTCGTCAGATTCTCTTCACAAAATAGGTCACTGTCCAGACCCATATAGCTGGCATATATTCCGACGAATATTTTTTGACCAATAATTGTTAGATTTTGCGTCAGACATTTTGAGGCAAATTCATCAGAATTTTCGTCAGAGTTTGCGTCCAAATTTGCGTCACATTATTCGTCAGAACATTCGTCAGCATTTTCGTCACATTTATCGTCGGAAAATTGTCAACATTTTTGTCAATTTATTTGTTAGGTTTTTTGTCGTATATTTCATTGCAATTTTCGTCAACATAATCATTAGAATATGCATCGTCATCATCGTTTCATCACATTTGTCATCAGAAGTTTTGTCATTTTTGTCATAATTCCAGTATTAGGTTGCTAAGATGCAAGTTGAGTTATCTACGGTGGTTTAGAGTACAAGTTGATATCTTTGGAGTGGTTTTCAATACAAGTAGAGTTGTTTAAGCATATTCTGCAAGAGAAGCAATTGCCAGATGTAGTGAACCTTAAAACATAATACAACTTGCTAAGGTAAGTACCACTCAAATTGATTATAAGAAATGTACAATTCCTGAACAGTAGATTCCTACACAAACAAAATGAACCTCCATTCTTCCTTGGCTTCTTGCCTACTAGATTTAGAAGAAAAAATTTGACAAAAAACTGACGCATAGATTTGATGACGAAAATTTGACATATAATTTGACAAAACTTGTGATGGAAAAACTAAAAAAAATGTGACGCAAAATCTGATGAATAATCTGACGAATAAAATGCCGAAAATTCTAACAAAATAAAGCTTTAATGATTTTTTTCCAGAGTATTCATCAGAATATATGGCATGTTGAGAAAGTTTTGACGATTAGCAACTGTCCAATTCCAGATTCTAACACATATATAAAAGATCCAGGTTCGCAATCACGAAACTATATATAAGACGAATGTTGAGAATGGAGAAGATAATTCGAATATACATTGTAAATTTAACAAGCATGAACAAAGGATGAACATTCAAGGTACCCAAAAACAAAAGAACGAAACAATACGATGAAGGGAACTATGATAGATGATAGCTCAAGGTGGACAAGAGAACAACAAAGGAGATTATAATTATGCAAATAATGTCATTATTAATGAGGAGCAGAGGAAGGCAAGGCTGGGATCCAAGGAAGAAAGGGAAGGGCATGATCTAGTAAGGAGGGGAAGGGGATTTAGGGGGGTAACCATAGGATGGAGGCATCTGATACACTGGAGGGAAGTATGAAGGATGGTTGTAAGAGGGAGGCTTGTAAGCAGGAGGGTTGTAAGAGGGAGTAGGGGACTTGTAAGAGGGGTAGGAGGAGTGAAGAGGCTTGTATGGGGGGTGGGAGGCTTGTAAGTGGGGGGGTGGGAGGTTTGTATGTTGGGGTGGGAGGCTTGTATGAAGGGGTAGGGGGCTTGTAAAGTGGGGGTGGGAGGTTTGTATGTTGGGTGGGAGGCTTGTATGAAGGGCAGGAGGCTTGTAAGTGGGGGTGGGAGGTTTGTATGTTGGAGTGGGGCTTGTACTGAAGGTGCGGGAGGCTTGTAAACGGGGGGGTGGGGAGGTTTGTATGGGGTGGGGAGCTTGTATGAGGGGCGTGGGAGAGCTTGTGGGTGTAGGGGTGGGAGGTTTGTAAGTTGGAGCAGGGGGGTAGGAGTGGGAGGTTCTATATACACAGGAGTAGGAGCAGGAGGTTTGTAAGTTTGCTCTGGAGTAGGAGGAGCCTGACACACAGGAGTAGGAGTGGGAGGTTTGTATTAAGTTAGGGGGTAAGGTAGGAGTAGGAGGAGCCTGATACACAGGAGCAGGAGGTTTGTATTCAGGAGAGGGGCATAAGTTGGAGTAGGAGGAGCCTGATACACAGGAGTAGGAGGTTTGTACTCAGGAGTAGGGGTATAAGTCGGAGCAGGAGGAGCCTGATACACAGGAGTAGGAGGTTTGTATTCAGGAGGAGCTTGGTATACAGGCTCAGGCGAATATGGAGGAGCCTGATACACGGGCTCAGGAGAATATGGAGGAGCCTGATACACAGGCTCAGGGGAGTATGGAGGCGCCTCTGAATAGTATGGTGGAGTCTTGAAGAAATCAGGAATTGGTGGCCAAAACTGGAACTTCTTATCTCCTGTTGGAGTGGCTGCAGATTGCAATTCTCTGCCTTGTATTAGCACAACAGCGATTGCCAATAGAACAAGCACTGTTGCCTCTGCCTTCGCCATGATTCTGCTTCTGATGCATCATGTTCCGCTTACTCTTATTTGTACCCTCTCCATTCTTATCATTCCAACCTGTCCTCCGTTAATTGTTTGGTGTAACTGTCCTCCCTTAATTGGTTGGTATAACCAGAGTGTTATTATAAGCTTGCAGCTGCTGGTTCTTTGCATCAATTGTATCAAGACAATTGGGTTTTTGGGTCCACAAAAAGCAGATCTGTTTTTGGGTACTTTAGGCGGCCCCACGTCTTCATGTGCATTCGGTAATCGCTTTATTGCACCGAAAAGCATCGTAATCCATGAATAGTGCAAATTACCACTTAAACTTTGACACCTGGCAGCTTCTTTCTTGCTCTGTTCCGGCCGATTTCTTGTGGATTATGAGGCTCCGGCTGTAAGACATCCTCACATGGCATATCAAAAGCATTTCCGGTGCTTTTTTCCTCCTCTTCTTTTGCTGGGATTCTGTTCTGGCTCCTTGCATTTTGTTTCTATTCCAAAATCCATCTTTTCGGACTTCTTTTTGATGCAGCATCAAGCAGACAATCAGTGGGCATAAAGGCTCCTAGAAGCAGTCGATCCATCATCCATAGTTTGGAGCCATCATCCATATTTTGGAGCAGACGTGCCACAGAGCATCATGCAAATGCCCTAGAAGGGAAAAAAGCCGTTTTTTCCCCAACAAAACTTGGCACTTGCCATTCCTAGAAAAATGCCACTTTTTTGTTTTGGCATAGGGCGAACGAGAGAGAACTTCAGCATCTAGAACTTCTACGTTGTCGAGGTAAGTAGGTCTTCGTTCCTTTGTTTCTTGGATCACAAGAGATTCACAAGAGACTTCTACGTTGCATCATAAGAGATTCACAAGTGCTTTTATTTTTACGTGTTTTTCTCACTCTCGATGTGAATGTGTTGCGTCATCCAAGTGTGATTCTGCAGGTTATCCAGTGACGTTGTTTATGCTCTTCATTATCTTCTATTGACAAGTCATACCTATGCCTTTATTGGCTGAGATAGCGATGCCCCATTAGATGCATTGGAGGCTGCTTAGTTGGAGACCCTGAAAGAGCAGGCATTGCAGGCTGGTAAGATGGCTGCAGGTGAGCAAGAAGACATAAGAATCTTTTTCTTCAGCATAGACAGACAGTTCATTGTTCTATGGCAGTAGCTTATGTTGTCAGTGTTTCAGTTCTAGCTATTGATGTTATAAGGTTTAGCTTCTCATTATGAATTCTCTTTTTAAACAGGGGTTCAATGGTATTCTAGCAGATGAAATGGGGCTGGGTAAAACTATTTTGCCAACCTTTCAGAGGTTGGTTCTGTAGAATTAAGCCTCTCACAAGTGCACCTGCTTCAGTCTTGAGTAATTTGACAGCACAAGAGCACCTGCTTCAGTCTTGAGTTCAGTCTGCAGATCAAAACGGTGGATTTCAGTGCAGAAACAGGGGATTTTTGTGCCCAAACAGGACCAGTATGTCAATCTACTAGCTCAGATATGCCTAGGTAGAGGGAAGAAGAGCCCAATGCCATTTCTTTTGTCAGTTTGGAGTATGTAGATAGGATGAGGGCCAACCAATTCTACACATGTTCAGCAAAAAATGATCGATTTGGGCGAATTTGAGAGAATTTGATAAAACTTTATTATCTGAAGCAAAAATTTGAAGCAAAAATGAAGGCTTATGAACAGAATCAACAGATTTTGAACTCGATTATTAATCTCAGTACTATGCTTTCTGAGTTGTTTTTTGCCTGTAACTTGCCAAAACAACTGAATTCTATGCAGGCTGTGCTCTAAAGCATGCATTCTTCGGATTTACTTAAGAGGTATTTTATCCAATTAACTTCTTTATGTTCTTTTTCATTTAGGGGCACTGAGACTGAGGAACAGATAAAGAAGCGATTAGACAATGCAAAACAAGGGGCTGAACTCTTTTTTGTTTGACTATGTGATGGTTAACGACAATATTGCGACAGCATATGAGCAATTGAAGGTAAATTAAATAATCAGCAATACTTTAATAAGGGGATATAAGCTATTAATTTACTGTGCAGGAATTGTTAGGTCTGAACATAACAACAAGCCAGAATGGAGGGAGAAGACATTGTAAGGTCAAACTTGATACACTGCAGAACAAACTTGGTGAGCTTAATGCTTGATTGTGCAGGTATAATTGAGCCAGATGCAAGGGTGGGTCATTCTGCCGGTTTGCTTGGAAAGTAAATTGTTATCTTTGGTGGACAAACATCATTCAGGACAATTATCTAGAGACCTGTAAGCTGGAAAATGATTTTTCTTACTCTCCTCAATTATAACTTTCAGATACTGATTTATGGCTTGTGAATGCAGGGGTATCATTAATACTTCAGGTTTAGTAACGGACTATTGGTCCAGAATGGAGAACACTAGAAACAAGGTTAATAAATGAAGAAGATGCAACATCACATGGGTATGATGCTCATAGAATAGCACAACTTGGTAATTCAGAAATTATAATAACCCGGCCTACTTATGATGGTAAATTGGATACGATTATAATGAAGTTGGAACTGTGATGTATCCCTTTCAAAGAAATAGGTCAACCACAATTCAAATGCCATATCATTTTTGTGCAGTCCAGATCTTTAAGGAAACTTGACTACAATGGATTTTTTCACATGTGGCCACCATAACATCATGATTTGAGCAAATTTCAATAGAGAAACTAGAAACCTACAAAACACTCCAATGCTTGGAAGCCAGAGCTGACTGGCCTTGGATTTATGAACTTAAAAAATCAACTAAAATTGTTCCTATAAAAGCAAGGGGAAAGTACCAAAACGCCTTACTTTTGCTAAAATTACCAAAATGCCCTCCAAAATAAAGAGCATTTTGGTGATATTATATTTTTGTGGCTCATCAATTTCAAGAATCATCTTCACAAACATTGTAGATTACGATAAGATTTTATCAATCATTTAAATCGAACTTGGGATTCACAACTCTTTTTAGATATTATTTGCAACACTTATTTAAAGAAGATGCCACTCTTCTATAAGTTTTGTCAAGGGCACTTTTTTACTTGATCATTCACAAAAAAGGCATTGTTATAGCCAATCACCCTATTTTTAAGGGCAGTTAGGTGATTTTTGCAAAATGTAGTGGCCGTTTGTGCCAATATGTTTTCCCAAACAAATGTCGCCAACATATTCATTAAAATACAATACTCATCTCTACATGTGTAAAATAAACTTCCTTCCTTCCTTCCTTCCTTCTAACCCATTTAATAAATGCATGATCTTTGGGCCATTGCTAGTGTAGACATTGTGGGCTCAAGTGCATCAAGCCGAATTATACCGACCAAGCAAGCCGATGGCATAAATTTTCCGTTAACTCTCAAGAAGCCTAAAACAGAAGAAAAAGTTTACCATTTATTAATTTCGAAGTTTACCATTTGTTTAATTTCGGAGCTCTTTGAAGATGTTTGCAAGCCCATGTATTGTGTGACAGAGTCTACGTTTTGCAAGCTTGGTAGAGAAATTTAACACCGCCCAGATGAAGAACTAGACTTGGAGTACTGATCTAAGAAATCGAGCTACAGGTTGCGTTTGACATAAGAATAGGTTGAAGAAAGCATGAAAGTCAGTTTTCCAAACCACACCACATATATGAGTTGTATCTTCTGCACACATATGGAGTGAACAACAAATCTAAAGATATCAAAAGTGGGCTCCTTCTAGAATGCTTGCAAGTGTTTTGCAGTTTATGGTCGATGGTTTACAACATCTTTCAACTTATACTAGCAGATGTCAACTTAAAATCTCACATTTTACAATTATTGGTATGATTTATGACAACTACATCATAGAATGTTGCAAACATTGATATTAAAATGAAGTTTCTTAGCACAAAAATATTTGGAAGGTTTTACCAGTTGAAAAATAATTCAAATCATCTAGGGATAGTCACTACAATGCATTCTAATTTTTGCAAAGGCCTTACAAAAAAGTTTAAGTGATTTAGTACTCGTTTTAAATAATTGGTAAAAATTTTAATCAATGACAGAGAAAAATAATGCACAAGATCGCATACCTCGGCCCGAGGGGAACTCCATGCGGTTGAAGAAGAACACCTGAACTTTCAAACTTCCAAGTTTGTAAACTTAGAGCTATAGGGGAATTGATATTCACCTACATCTTATGTGGTCAAACCACTTCTTGGGAAAGTCAAGTCGGGGTTGTTGCTTGTGCAGGTGAAATTAATTTGGCACATCTAAAAAACTTCGCATTCATTGTAGCCCTCAAGGTTCGATTGCCTCATGCTACTGTGCTCGTACCTCTCAGGATCCCTGTTCAGTGACTAGAGTTGCAAAATTGTGGATCAATGATAAAACCAAACATTTTAGCTTAAGAAAATGATGGCTGAATAAATTTTCAAAATTTTTGAAACAAAGAACTAATCAGATCAGATTGATACAATGGATGAAGTTATTGAAGTTCTTACCAATCAACATGGCAAAAAATGGCCATCCAAGATAGACTGCTAAAATCAGTTGATTCTTCATATAGACAAAACTCCTCAGTTGTGTTCATTTCTTCAGTAGCTGCATTCCAACTTTGCTCTGGCCTGTCCTTATGTAGGGTTTAGGGTTTAGGAAGATTTCTTTCGTTTAATCGCCTTCAAAAGCACGTAGCTTGCGATAGAGGGGTCGAATGAAGGTAGGGCCCACGTCCTTGGATTCCTCTCGTCAAGAGCTTTCCAATGAGTGGTGCTTTGACGCTATTTTGTTGCAGTCGGAGCCAACATGATTGAACATTAAGAATCTTTTTGGAATCTTCGAGTTTCAAGGAATCTATGGTAAGTTGAGGGAATCTAGGAGAATCTTTATAGTATCTTAGAAAATCCAGAAGAATATCATGAGAATCTTAGAGAATTTATGGGAATCTCAAGAGAGCACCTTTGAGAGCGTAATGGAAATCCTGGTGCAATTTTAGAAAATCTAGGGGAATCTTCAAAGGGCCTTAAAGAATCTAGAGGAATCTCAAGAGAATCTTTGGTATTCTAGAAGAATCTTTATAGAATATTGGGTAATCTAAGAAAATCTACATGGTTCGAGAGAGAATCTTTGATGAATGTAAGGGAATCTGAGGGAATCTTGATAAACTCTTTAAGAACCTAAAGGAATTTGATAGGATCTTAGAGAATCTAGAGGAATCTGAAGAGAATCTTAGGATTCTAGGAGAATCTTTATAGAATCTTAGAAAATCTACGAGAATCTACATGGAATCTTGAAAAAATCAAGAGGAAATTTGGGATAATCTTTGAAAACCTAGGGGAATCTCAAGAGAATCTTAGAAAATGTAGGAAAATCTTTGAGAATCGAAAGTTATCTTGATAGAATATTAGAGAATCTAGGGGAATCTTTGTAAACATTAATATTTTATTATACATACTGTAATACCATGGAGCTACTTGATTTTCATTACTACCATTTGGATTTGAACAGCAAATCCCCCCGGGGGATTCACCTTTGACCAGCGTATAACCCATGAGAGTTCAACGGAGGGGTGTTTTTTGGACAATTTGCGTACGTATACTTAGGGGTTAGGGGTGTTTTTAGGCACTGATTTAGAGCAATATCTATACACAGAGGGGTCAAATTGCCTTTTAAAATTGCGTATACAAGGGGGTTTTTTGCTACCCTCCGAACGCAGATGCCATACCCCCCTTATGTATAAGTGCATCCCCCGGGCAAATCCCTGACAATAGTACAACCCACATAAATAAGAAGTTGGTCAGATTTTAATGGTAAAATCTTAGGCGGGAAGATTATTTGGAGATACATGATTTGCCTGGATATTTCACTTGAACTCCGTCAAAGAAAAACAGAGTTTACGGCACCGTTGTGATCACGCTGCTGTTTATCATGCTTAACAAAAACATGGGACCAAAGCATGGCCCTGGATGACCTTCAGGAGCAAAGAACATTAGGGGAAGGAACATTCAGCTAGGGCCAAGACGTACTTCTCCCCCTGGCCAAAATAGAAATACACAAGCCGCCAGCATTATCAAGAGATGTTTGATACGAAATGCCAACATGCGTGCTACAAATTTAGAGAGTACAGAACCTGTCTACAACAATCCAGCTGTTATTGACCTGGATGCAAATATGGATGCTGCCGCTAACTCTGGAGGCGATCAAACTGAGGCTTCACTTCATAGATGTCTGATTAATGCTGTATTCTTACTTCCTTTTACTGTTAAAAATACTGTAAACCATTCATGAAGGCATGAATTAGGTGCTCTAATCCGACCTCACATCCTACACTAAATTTCTTTTTCGTTTTCTCAGCTATGGGTTACCACTCTTACTCATGTTTCTACTGTAACACTTCGGTAGATTGGAAGGGTTTATTTTAGTTTGTTTATTTGAACCGAGGTAACTACTGTACTGTTGTCTTATGATCCCAACTTCAGACAGAAATTGCTAATATTGTTGAAACATGCATGTAGTTTTAGCACTGTCAAATGTTTGTTCCTATGTTTGGCATATCTCTGTAACTATAAAGCATGCAGCCAATGTGAGCATACAGGAAGCAACCATTTCTGATAGTTTTTTCTCACTTCACTTGTGCTGGATACAACCACTATAAGGCAGGATTTCTAGTCTCCTGTTGCTGAATGAAGTCATAATCCCTTCTATTGCGAATAAATGGTTAAAAAAGTGGTTGAGACTGACCTCTAACAGTCGTATTTAATTGCTTATTTGCTCATACTTTAAGGAAACGGATAATAACATGGTTTGTCTGTGCTTACCTGCTAGCTGCTTCATGCTTACCCTTTTCAGGCTAACATATGATTGGTTTGGCTGCAGGTAGCTTGGCAAGCCTACCTTTGAAGGTTTTTGGGCTACACAAGTCTTGGGAGTACTTCTGAAATGGAATGCAGATTTGACAATCTGCAACAAGAAACTATTCATCTTCTTATGCTGATAACATTAGTATCTTTTTCTCTTTTCCGAAAAAACTAAAGGAAGCATTTTGATGTTTAGTAATGCACTCTATGAATACACTGCTACAGTTTGTCTTAAATGGCCATATTATTTGGAATCTGGCTTGCTTTTGTAGGATTGCTTTCTAGATCTATGGCTAGAAGGGAATGTATCAGAAAACAAAAAATTGAAAAATAATTTTGGAAACAAAGGTTATGTTCATCTGCACTGCTTAGGTTTCTACTTAGGGATCATCTTTAAAAGTCATAAACTGATTATAATGGCTTTACTGCTTATGGAATCATGATCCAATTCTAACCTTCTGAGTCTCCTTGTGCCAAAATTTACCAACTGCCTACACTAATAAGAGATAGTGCTAGTATACACTGCTGAACTACAGGTCTGATAACGAAACTTTAAAACAACATGTTTGGGATCTGAATCCTCATCTCACTGCCTTAGGGTCACCTCTAGGGTTGTTAATATTCATATGTCCTTTTTCTATCACGGATACTAATAAATTTGGCTTATTGATTCCACTTGGTAAACAAGGTTTTGAGGCTATTTAACCTCCTTTTTCTTGGAACCATTGGGGGTCATGCCTTATGTTCAATGCTTGGTTGATTTATTTGTGAGTCATGAGTAGGTTTACTTAGTATTGGGGTTTGAAGATTCAGCTCCCTACTATGTGCTCCCACTACAGGACTTTAACTAGTAATTTACTTTGTAAAAACACCTCTATTTATATTCTGACTCTAAATGTTCAATGCACTACAGTAGAGTCTATTTAAATGTTCAATGCTTTGTTGATATATCTGTGAGTCAAGAGTGGGGTTACTTAGTATTGGGGTTTGAAGATTCAGCTCCCTATTGTGTGCTCCCACTACATGACTTTAACTAGTGATATATCTTGGAAATAACACCTCTATTTAAATTCTGACCGGGTTTGTGGTATGGGCCTGGTTATAACCAGGGCAGACCACCTCAATTTCTAACTAGGTTTAGTTTTTGGAGTAAGATGGTTTGCTAGATTAGATCCTAGTGAACAGCTAGTATATATAATGAAGCTTCTGCTTATCTGTTCGAGGAGAGATAACCCATGCCCCTGGTTGCTACTGTCACTACCATTTGCATTATTATAATTATTCTATTTTAACTATTCAGCTTTAATATTTCCATGCTTTTAATAATTCAGTTAATTTCTGGGAACATTTTTGTCTTGATTGACATATTCGGATATGGGGCCAATTACTTGACCCTCATCCCTATATGCTGATCTGCTATTTGTTCCTTAAGCCTATAATAGCAGCTTGTGGATTTGTTGGTGAGACCACATGTTGTGCAGTATCCTATTGATCTGAGGTAGATGAGAACTTTCACAAAATTCAGATTTTTTCTTCTTTTGATTGATTATTGAGATTTATAATGGATATACATTATAATAAATTTGTCTGGAGACTAATTGTAGTCTGTTCCAGACTTATGCCAACTCTCCAGAACCAGGACTTGAAGATGCGACAAGTCCCTGGATTCCTGAAATCAAGATGCTGGGATTTGATGCCCTTAAATGCCAAGTCCCCAATAGGGCAGTGCAAACAATCATCTGTTGTTTAAACGATGATTTCATGTTCAAAAAAATTATTGAACTGGAAATGAATATCACTGATTACAGATTATCAGCGGTTGCCTTTCTCGGGTTTAATGATTGGCTTGAGGTGCTTATACTCAAGATGAAAAATCATCCCGTTAACTATGATAAAATCATTGAAGATGCTTATAAGAAAATGATGTACAAGATCAATGTCAGATCTGATATGGATATAGCCTTTGAAAATATCTTTCCTAAAACAGAGGCATGGATGAAGAAATGCTATAAAGTTAAGAACGAAGAGGTGGAAGAAACTAGCAGACCAAAGAAAACCGCACAAAAAGCACCAAGTACTAAGAAAGGTGCTGCATTTGGCAACAGTGTTTTTAACTCCACTGCTATGTGCCTTGATGAACAAGTGGTTCCAAATACTGCTAGCAATCCCGTTGTGGAACCTAGCTCTCCTGCTGCTTTTAGAGGACAGTGAACAGAAAGGCAGGAGACAAGCCAGATTGGACCTTAGCAATACTTGCTATTTTCCCATGCTGTTACATAGTGCTGTGGAATCTTTGGCTCAAGAATATGACAAAATATTATGTGGAAATCTGGGCACCCTTGCTCCTATGTCAGTTACCTCATGGAAGTTCCTCTCTGATGTAGATGATACCAAATTAGAGAACTTCCATAAAATCATTAATAGAGCAGAATACTGTCTGGAAAAGACAAGGCTTAATGATGTACCTTTTGATATGCAAACGTTCGAAAAAGAATGCCCATGCCCATTTGGCATCTACATCAATTAGAAAAATCATATGGCAGCAATGGGAAACTTACAAAAAGAATACAACTTGAGGAAAATCTGGAGATGTTTCTGCCCTTACTTTAAGTGCGCTTGTGACACACAGAAAAACAACACTTGCAATGAGAATATTACGTGGTTTGACCAAGGCATCTGGTATATTCTCAATAATTTGAGCAAAGTCTATCCTAACATGGACTGTAAAAAAGCTTTTATGAAGGTTGTAAGCCTGCTATCTAATGATCTGCAAAAATTCGCATTGGTGTATATATCTTATATCAGATACAGATATTTGGCATATTGTGTTGCCACTGACATTAGTAAAAACCCCAAATGTAACATCCAGGAAAAATATGGGAACACTTACCTAGTTATGGTAACCGAGATGATGCTGAACCCAGAGGATTTTGTACTCAAAGATCCGGTGGTATAAAAACCCCCTAAAAGCGGTAGGAGGAGGGATTTCTAATACCGCTTCTTCAAGCGATGGGAGCATTAGCTTTCATCCTCCCGGATGACCTTATATGGGAGATAATTGTCGTTTAAAGCTAACTTCGATATCAAATATGTCTCACCGGTATTCGAATCATACTTTTGCTACTTTCTCTACTGGCGGAAACACGGGGCCTTCACTTATGGAGGAGCCATCTGTCACTAAAGCACGTCCTAATCTGGACAAAAGCATACATACAGACGTCAACGCTTTTGATATTTCGGCTGTATAAAGGTTAGTTACTACTCTCCTTTTTTTTGCAATGTAGGCCTCTCTATTTATGGCTTGCTTTTTCTCGTTTCTCCTTGCAAAGAATTTGACTTAATACTAATCTTAAGTATGATTTTGGTAATCCTGTATTAGCATTACTCGAATATACGGTCTTTACCTTTCAGTAAAGGCCGACTTATAAACCAATATTACCATCGATGTTTGTGCACCGGCAAGCGGGTGAGGTTTTGAAAATGAATAACATCTTGAAGGAAATCTTCTCAAAAAAGGTTGAAGATTTCTTGCAAGATCTCACCTTTTAATTTTGGATCGATATTTTAGACTGGCCTAAAAGGATCGACATACCTGAGCTTACAAATTATGCGAAAATTTGCTGATGCATTGGCTTGGAAGCTTTGCACAAGCTCTTCTGATCTTTGCAGTCCGGCTTCATCATCCCCCGATTCTAGAGAAAGTTGCAACCTTTTTGGCCAAATTAAATGTAAACCCGGTATGGTCACTCGGTGGTTTTCCGACATTGCAGCTTTACCTATGAATCAGGATCTGGACGTCGATGTTGGCCGTTGGTTTTGCTTAGGTGGCATTTATGTTGGATCCTAACCATACATATGATTTGATGTGACATTCATTTATAAGATGGTGGGGTTGCAACTTTCAATCCTGACCGTTTATTGTTGAAGAAGCAATCTTGGCCATTCACGTGAGTGCATGGGGTCATGTATGGGTCATGTGGATGCATGAGGTGGCGAAAGCTAGATGTGACAATTTGTTTGGCGGGTTATGTTAGAGCATGGGGAGATAACGTGGCGTTGTTATAATGTGCCAAATTTATTGGTTATATTAAAAAAAGTAAAAAAAAAAGGAAAACCATTTACGATGGTTTTCGAGGTGTGTGCTTTGGCGATGGCGGCAACTGATAGGATTTTGCTTATTTTTGCATTTCTTAGTGTCTCTCAGAATGGCGGTGATGGTGGAGCTCCGCCGTGACGGTGGTTGCTTCGGGTAGAGTGATTTGTTTCCAGTGAATCGTTGGCGCTCCCTCGCATAGCTTAGAAATTACTGTCTGTGGCCGGATCTTGCCAATATCTTTCTTTGTAATATTCATCAGCTTGCAAGAGGCATATGCGATTTCTTCTGTTGGTAATTTTTTTTCTATATTCATTTCTTCCTTTTTCTCCTCTGGAAACAAAACATCAGAGGCACAATTTTTCTGTTGGATCGGGTTCCTCGGGCGACACATGAGAAAAAAATACATGCAAACTAGGGAGGATCTAAGGTTTCTAGAAATTTCGTTTGCCTAATTTGTGTTTTGTGTTGATGATGTCTTCACTTGGTCAAAGCGGTCACCCATATTCCAGGAAGAGGTCACCTTCGTTCCGGGAATAATTGTGACTTAATCTAGGCAACCCGATATTTAGGCCTAATCTAAGGCATGATTCCTTAGTTAGCTATTGTTCCTTTTCTATTTAAACTTTGAATGATAAACTTCCCAATTGCATTTCATTGTATGGTTTTTCTTCTTCTTATTAATGAAATCACCTCCTTTGTGATTCCTCCCTTGGCATCCCGAAGTTCTTTATGGTATCGAGCCGTGTCCCTTTCCAAGGAGATGGAAATCAATTTCGCAACTTCCTCCATCCATGCGGTAATGTAGCATCGCCTGGATCCCCCGAAAACCTTCGAACCCAACCAAAGGATTAAAAGACTTTGGCATTGAAAGGTCCAGAGGTGATAACTTCCCCATGTGGAAGTACCGGATGCGTCGCATACTTTGAAGCGTTGGATTATGGGAGGTTATAACCGCAAATGGAGATCAAAACTGGTGGGAGATAAAAAAGCCTTAAAGAAATGGGCGGTGAAAGACTCTCGAGCTCATTCCCAGCCTTATTTCTTGCATTCACCATTCGCGCTTTAACAGCTGAAAGTATCTCATAATGCCCATGAATGTTGGTCCAAATTGTTTGCGTTTATTTGAATCCAAAACATTGGCGTCTCAAGTCATGCCGAGGCATCGCCTTTATGCCGCTTAAAGTCCAAGAGGGAGAATCCATGAGTCTCCACATTGGCAAAATCCGCAATATCATGGATCAACTTGAAGAAGCCGGGAGATCAAGCTATGTGATACGTCGCCGCTATATGGATCAACACAATTGCCTCACCTTACTCTCTAGTCCGCCTCCCGCATATGGGAATCTGGTGGTAGTACTTTCAAACAGTCCTTCCACATTGACATGGGAAGAAGTCGATTGCAAAAAAATCCGCAAGAAGAAGTCCGGTTGCGCCAGGGGATCTCGGATCCTCAAGTAGCCCCTGTTTACTCAAAACAAAGGCCCGAGAGCAGATTATGGCACGAGGGAACATGATTCTAAGGAATCAAAAGGCCTCGATGCACTCATTGCCGGAAAAGAGGGCATATCAAAGAGAAATGCTGGAAATTGCTTGGCGAAAGCAAGCTCGTAATGCAAAGGATTCAAATGGGAGTACCCATCCGCTCAAACTGGAAATTCCGGTTTCACTAATCTTGAATCTCGGGATCAACCAACGGGGAGCCTTCATGACTGGGCAGTCCAATGCCCTTGAACACAACTTGGTTTGACAATGGTAAAAGATCTCATCACATGACCGAAGAGCAGCAGCTTTTTCGTTCAATTAAAAGTGCTTCATCCCCTTTGTCCATATCCACGAGCAATGGGAGCAAACCGATTGCAGCCCACACCGGAGAAGTCCGTGATCACTCTCAACAATGGTAAAAGTCTTTCCATTGCAAATGTACGTCTTGTACCGGGTTTGGATCAGAATCTCCTTTGCATGGCTCAACTCATCGACCTTGGCTTCAACGTGGCTTTCTCACCAAATCATGCAATGCTCTTGGATGCAAATACCAAAAGGGTTATGGCCACATGCATCGGATATGGAAATCTCTATAAGATGGATACTTTTCTCGAAGGTTTTGCACTTCATACTCACGTGATCGATGAGCTATGGCACCATAGGCTTGGTCATGCGGGCTTGGACAACGTTCGAGACCACTATTGCATCCAAGGCGCCACCGGGTTTACCTTCACGGTTGTTGTTCTCTCGCTCTTGTGAAATTCGCACCATGGGCAAAGCAACGCAAGCATCCTTTTTCCAAATGAAGCAAATCGAAGCGCCTTCCGGGCCATCGAAAGTACATTACGATATTTAGGGGCGCATCCTCAATCACTTGGCGGATCTCTCTATTTCCTCGCATTTATAGATGATGCCTCCGGATACACTCGTGTATTCTTTATTCATCGAAATCTCGGAAACATTTCAATGCTTTCAGCAATATGTGTCTTTTGTGCACACTCAACTTGGGCGACCTCTTCAAAGTCTAATGAGTGACAACGGAGGGGAATATACTTCTAAACAGATGGCAAAATTCTGCCAAGACCATGGAATCGAAAGCACCGCTTAGGTGTTTGGAAACTCTGAACAGAATGGTCTTCAACGCATGAACCGAACCATCAAGGACATGGCCCGATGTTCGCTTATCCAAGCTCACCTTCCACTCAAATTGGCCGAGGTTGTTCATACATCCGTCTATCTCGAAACAGGCTTGTCTCGTGATCTAGCTCCAAGCGCAGACCCCATTTCACATATGGACAGGAAATTCTCCGGATCTTAACCATCTAAAAGTCTTTGGTTGTTTGGCTCATGCTCTCAATCTCCCGGCAACAATTTGGCGGTGCCTTTCAATCTCGAAGCATTCCAGCCATCTTAATTGGCTATTCCACCACCAAGAAAGGGTACAAAATTATATAATTATTCCAGCGGGGAAGATGTTTTCTGATCGAGATGTGCACTTCTTTGAAGATAAATTGGGAGCCTCGTTACTTTCCCCGATGAAGGTCCAAATTTTATACTCCCCGCCCATGCCGGTTCAAGATCCGGCGTCTTCCCCGATGATCCCATGAGTGCAGAGACACTACCATTGATGCACTCTCAAGTGGTAATTGATCCGGCCAGATGATCCATTCATGGAATTCCAAGATGGACCACTGGAGATCCCTCGCTCTCCTCGCTACGTAACCTCCTCAAGTGCCTTCTGCTCCAAGACGTTCTAGCGAGGCCATGGAACCCCCACAGCCCATTTTGGAGTACCATCAAGCCATGTTCAATGCACAAACAAAGGATTGCCTCCACAAATTTGCCGAGGCTCTCAAGACCCCATGTCGCTTGAATGGCAACATGCCATGGATCGAGAGATTGCTTCACTCCATCGCAATCAAACATGGACATTGGTCCCGCTTCCACGGACGTTGCCTCATCTCCTCCAAGTGGATCTATAAGATCAAATTCAAAATCGATGGCAGCCTCGATCGATTCAAAGCTCGCTTTGTAGCTCGAGGATTCTCACAAATAGCGTGAGTGGATTTTGGAGACACTTTCTCCCTCGTCATAAAAATGGCATCCATCGAGTCTTCGCTTGCTTTTGCAGCCCAGAATGATCTAGAAGTCCATCAAATGGACGTGGAGGGCGGCTTTCCTTTATCTGCAAACTCAAGAAAGCACTTTATGGCCTTAAACAGGCTCCAAGGGCATGGTACCAAAAGATGCATTGTTTTCTCTGGCGCACAAGGCTTCCGGAATGGAGATGTCGACACCAACCTCTATATTCAGCTTTGCGGATCCACCTTTGTGCTATTAGGCTTATACATTGATGATACCAGGTTTGTAAGCAACTCTCTTGCTCATCTCCAAGACGTGAAGCAAGCTCTAGCTCACACTTTCTCCATGCATGATCTCGGTGATATTAGTAGCTGTTTGGGCCTCCGAATCACCCCCCAACCGAAGCTCAACACCTCCTTTGCATTGATCAAGCACAATATGCCCATGATATCCTAGCCAAATTTTCGCATGCTTTCGGACTGCAATGGCTCTTCCATTCCCATGGAACACGGCTTGCTTGTTTCTTCACTGACGACCGCCCCAAATCCCCTTCACATGCTTTGGCTATGCAGGGGATATTCCATACCGCAACTTGCGGGTTGTCTCAATTACATCATGGTTTCCACCAGGTCGGATCTTGCATATTCAAGAAGCTTTCTTAGCGGTTTATGGCCAATCGGCATTGTCCATTGACAAGCACTCAAGCGGGTTCTTCGCTATCTCAAAGCGAGACTCAAGATTATGGCATCATATATGGGCTGATTCGGTTTTACTCCCAATCATTTCATTGGTTACAATTCGATTACGATCATGCGGGGACCACGATGAGAGTAAGTCCACGAGGAGGTTACCGCTTTCTTCTTAATGGAGGTGCGGTCACATGAAGCTCAAAAAAGCGACAAGTCACGGCTCAATCCAAAGATCGCTTTGAATACATTGTCATTTGTTTGAAGCTGCCAAGGAAGCTGAATGGATTTTTTAAAATCACCAAGGATCTTCCACCGCAGCAGGAGCTTCCTCTCACACTCTTCTGCGACAATCAAAGCACCATTGCCCTTGGCAAGGATTCTAAATTCCATGCTTTCGAGCAAACACATTCGTCCGCTTTCACTTTCTTGGGATGAGGTCCAAGAAGGACGATCACCATGCCTTATTGTCCCTCCAATGATATGCTTGCGGACATCCTTACCAAGCCCCCGCCCAAAGCTAAGTTCGAGGGGCATCGCCTTCATCTTCGGACACCGGACGGCGGTTCAAGCGGGGAGAAGAGTATGGTGACCTCCGTCCTTGACCCATTGAAGTCAAGCAGAGTGTTGATGATGTCTTCACTTGGTCAAAGCGGTCACCCATATTCTAGGAAGAGGTCACCTTCGTTCCAGGAATAATTGACGCTTAATCTGGGCAACCTGATATTTAGGCCTAATCTAAGGCATGATTCCTTAGTTAGCTATTGTTCTTTTTCTATTTAAACCTGCTGAATGATAATCTCGGCAGTGCATTTCATTGTATGGTTTTTCTTCTTCTTATTAATGAAATCACCTCCTTTGTGATTCCTCCCTTGGCATCCTGAGTTCTTTATTTTGTCTGTCATTTCAAATCCCGCATCGACCAAAACGGAAGGGCAGTGAAGTGTTCCAACTCCTTTGCTGGAAGATTTTTTAAGATAGCGCTTCTTATAACATAGGTAGACTCTTGTGCGTGTATGGCTATAAAGCGAATTGAAACTGCAGTGGTTAGTAAGGCATTAGATTGGCATGTACCTGGAAAATAAGTTTTTAGCGTGCCCATGTTTCGCGGGCAATTTTTATTGTACCAAATATGGCTTAACCATGTAAATCGGGCTCGAGACGTGTAAGGGATATGTTCTGGGCCGGATTCTCTTGCTTCGACAGTCTATTCTCTCTTGCAATTTTTATCTGAGCCAAATATGGCAACCCGTGATAATTGGGCTCTAGGATTCTATGTAGGATATGTTCTTGGGTCGGAATGATCCCAAAGCTTTAGCAGAGGTATTCCTGTGTTGAAATAAAGCAAAGCTAGTTTTGGACCGGATTTACAGCCTCTACTATCGATAAATATCCAGTTCTAGGTTGCCTTTAATCGGATTCTCCGGTTTTAAAGCTGCATCTTCCATTTTCTTCAATGCAAAGCTTGCATTTGGAGCTCAGGCAAATATTCTTTGATTTACCTAGTTAGTAGCGGCACTTTAACTCTGTGCTTCTTTGTTGCAGAATGTGGAAGGTTGATATGTAAATAGTGGATGCCATAATCATCGAATTCCATGAATCAACAACTCGAGGTTTGAAGCTTTTAGTAAAAGATTGTCTCTGGTCATATATGGCAGAAGATTTGTGAGGCAAGATGCATGCACCCAGATAGAACCGCATCACTTGCCATGTTGATCAAGCCGCAGAGGCGGTGATGGATCTACGAGGATTACTTTGGAAATGCAGCATCCTTTACTGTTGCCAACACCACTGTAGGAGAACTAAATGTAAAGGGATGCCTTTTGCAACTAAGGTGCCTTTTGCCATTGATGAAAGCTTGATGAAGACTTAAAAGGTAGGCAGATTGATTATTGTATGCTCACAAACCAGACTTTACTCATTGATGTTAACAACCAATGATGCATGTTAAAGGGCAAATTACCTATAATGGCCATGGATTGCAAGAGTTTATTCCGCAGAAAACCTCTGCATATGTAAGCCAATTTGATTTGCATGTGGGTGACATGACTGTTAGAGGAACGTTAGAATTCTCTGCACGTTGTCAGGGTAGAATCACATCATTGTTTAGCGTTACTTTATGAATTGAGTGTAATCGGTACATTTTTTGTTTACCAACATGTAAAGTGATTGGTGTTCTTGAGATGTAGGATCATTGCAAGTGAAGTTTGACACGCAAAGATATTCTCCATGCCATGGAAAATTTGGAGAACTTAGAGATGGAATTAACAAAGTGAGAACAGGACGAAAGCACTTGGGGACATTGGCGCATCTTTGTGTCGGCAAGGTAATGTTCTAATCTCATTTCTATTGTGGCTAGAATAGCTTCCGCCAGAGCTGCTGCTTTCAATATTAGTTACGCATTTGAAGCATAGGCTTTGATTGTGTGCACTAGCTTTTGAGTCTCGGATCGTTACTCTAGAAGGTGCGTAGTGAGCATAACAATGCTTTGTGTGATATCTCTGTGTCTACTTTACTTAGTTCATGTGCTTATTGTCATGTATTTAATGTGCGTCCTTTTAGTGCTTGGCACGGTTTTGCAATTATTGCTTTTGTATTGCTGAATGTAGTCATTGTTCATTTTATCAGCCAACATCTATTGATGTAGTGGTGGCTCCAAATCCACCTACACCTGCATTCTATCCTTGGATCAATTCTAGGGGCTCAGGTTCTCCGCTCATCAATTGCCTGCTGCCGCCTCTGCCCTCCTCGGATCCTGCACGTAAGTAACAAAGTTTTTCTTCTTTTTCGTATCTGGTGAACACGAATAAAATCATTCAGCGAATAAAATCTTAGTCATTAATCTTAGTCATTGTAATTGTTCGTCTATTGAATCATGCTTTCTAACTCTGTTCACATAGGTTGATGAATCCTCTTTTCAAGATCATTAGACTGTAATAATTTTCGCTTATGTTATGCAGGTTCTCATGATGTGTGGGTCAAGAAATCCACAAACATTTGCTGCTGCGTTTTGGTCCAGTTGAATCCTGATTGGAGAGAATGTTTTTATACAAGGTCCCATTGAATTCTGCTTGGATTGAGTTTACACCTTGGTGATATGATTTTGTGTACCTTCATTCACTTGTGCAATGGAAACTTTGTTGTAAATTAAAGTGAACCTCCTGCAATTTGTTAATGAAGTACATGAGTGCACGTGATTTTGGATAAATGTTGGCTTCCCCGCACATTATTATCAAGATTGTCTAGGAACATGCCAATGTCAAAAAGAAAAAAAGGGGAAAGATTATCCATCTCCAACATATATCCATTTTCAGCATATGTGCTACCCAACATATGTGCTCCAACCTAGCATTTTTGCGCTTTGCCCCAGGTTAGCACTTTTACGCTGCAATAGTATATTAGTGACAGATCTTTGGATATGTACAACAATGGAACCATATAACAAATGATGGATTGAACAAGCTTTTCCACGTAAAATACAGGTAAAAAGATGATGAAATAAGATTGCCTAATGTATATAAGTTAACTATGCGAGAGTCACCCCAAGATGTGTGGATAGGAAGTACATGCTTGCTTGACTTTTTTTGTTAATAACTGGCTCTCTCAAGTGCTCAAATTCACGTGGAACATGTTATAAACTATTTGTTTGAGTTGGTCGTTAACAACTGGCTCTCCCAAGTGCTCAAATTCCCGCGTTAATCGGCTCTCTCAAGTGCTCAAATTCTCGCTAGTTGTTTGTCGCTAAGTTTCGTTGTATGATTTTCTTTTCCATGACGTCAATACATTCATTAGTTAAATTACATTGATAAGTCAAACCTTGGACGAATTAAAATGGTGATCCAGCACTTGATAGCTAAAGTTAGTATGCCACAAACTAAATGTACGACTAGTTGGGAAATAGACGGCAATGCCTTTGAAATTCATAATGATGCAAACAGCTTACCAAATTGCTAGATCATGTCTCCTCGCATTTCAAATTAATTAGCTCGCTCTCTCAGGCCACATATAGCCCCCCTCTCATCACAGACATGTCACTGCATATTACATATGTCTTAACACTCTTAAAGCCTGAACTACACACCATAGGAACTGCAGATTTATATGAATGTTGATGAATGTTGGTGAATGGGAATCTTGAAGGATCTTTATAGAGACTTGAATGATCTGAGGGAATGTTTAGATGCGGTGAGAGAATCTAACGACAATTGTGGAAAATTTTATCTCAAACCTTAATTTTACTGGCTAGTCTCAACATTAGAAGTTGATGTCTTATTTCGTGAAATCTTTGAATAATCTCCGGGAATCTGGTGGAATCTTCAGAGAATCTTATAAAATCTAGAGAATCTCGAGAGATTCTTTTCAAAACTATAGGAATCTAAGGGAATCTTCATAAAAATATTTGAGAATCCAGAGGAATCTTGATGATTGAAGAATTTAGAGGAATCTTTATGGAATCTAAAGGACTCCAAGAGAATCTGTATAGAACCTTGGAGAATCTAGAGGAATCTTGGGATAATCTTTATGGATCTAAGGGAATCTTATTATACTCTTGGAATAATCTTTGAGAATCTAAGGAAATCTTATTATAATCTTGGGGAACCCTTATAGAACTAGGGGAATCTTAAGAAAATTCACGTGAATTCCTATAGAATATTGGAGATTCTAGGGAAATCTCTGCAAAATCCTAGGGAATCTAAAGGAATCTTCATGGAATCTTAGGGATTCTATGGGGATTAGAGGGAATTTTAAAAAATTTAGTCCCAAACGTTACATTTCCTAGCTAATCTCAACTTTAGAACTTCATATTTTAATTTTTGAAGTTCAGACTTCGATATAATACTTCATGCCGGGTCGACTTCATGCGGTCCTTCATAGTATAACCACTTGTAATATATATAAACGTATATCACATGCTGGGGCATCATGAACAGGTTATATATAAGTGTTGGTCTCGACCGTTCGTTTGAAAATAGGTGAGGTGGCGAATATGTAGCCACAAAATCTCCATGGGGCATGCATGGGCATGCACCACATGCATGGTCCGTGTCGGATAAGGGAAGGTTAGATCTTAACCGTTTATTTAAGGCTAAGGAAAGTGGCTTGAAATTGCGTAACATTTAATAAGGAGGGGTTAAGTGTCATTTAATTTAATATCGACGACATTTAATGTTCGTTGATGGTCATCAACATTAATAACATTAATGGTCTCCTCTTTCCCAAGATGGCAGAAGCATCAGAAGATGGTGCTTTATGCTTACTGTGCCTATGAAGAATATGAAGTGGAAGTGCTAATAGGTCAAAGAAATTCAACCTGAAGATAAGGTCTTGCAATCCAGGTAATTTTCCTTTCTTCACGGTAATTTGTTCTGCCAAAATATCAGGTAGTCATTTTAAAGTTTGTTTGCAAACTGTGAACAGTGGTCAATGGAAGGCTATTGGACTCGAGTATTTTCCACGACTGTGTAATATGATTACCACCTCATTCTTCCTTTATAATTTGCAGGAGACTTTAGAGTAACAATTGCAATACTTTCTTCTACATGATAAATCACAAGCTCCCATACAACCACAGTGGAGATGTAATATGCTGGACTTATTTTTCCTGCCCAGATTGTTGGCTTGCAAGTTCAGGCAGAACTGAGGGTGGAGATACAGATACTTATCAGATCAGATACTTATGAACTGTGTATCGGTTACTAGTCCAAGAAAGAGTTTCCATCCTCACAAAGATCCATTGGATTTTAACATGCTGGGTTTTGAAGGCCCTATAGTGCATAAGTTATGTATGTCTGGATATGCTACTCATACTAGTGCGTAGGTTATGTACGTTTGGAGCATCTCTATGTCAGTGCTAAATTTTAAGGTGTACAATGTCGTTTCCTCTCAAATTGTTTTTCAATTGTCATTTACTCAATTGCACCTACAAACATGGGTTGCAATTTCTTACTTCTGGAATTTTAGCAAGGATATGCTATCAGTGGGGTGATGATGTTGAGGTTCTTGCAAATAATGTGTCTTCATGCAGGAAAAATATGGCATGCTAAGCATGCAGCTCTTCTTTCCCATTAACACAGTTTATTAACACAGTTTGTTGGAACATGCTGTAAAGGCGTAACAAACAGACATTAAAAGACACAAAAAGTATGTGCTGTTATTAGCCTGATTAATGTTCAACCAAACCCTAATTTCAGCAGCCAAATTTGGCGTAGATTCTTCAATAGAAGACATCTTCTGAAATAGAAGACATCTCGGTGGCCGCTTTAGCCAACTCCTAAAAGCCAGGATGTCTTCTATTTATGCATATTTCTATGTAGAATAGCACTTAGTATTTCATGGTATCAGAGCGGGCACGAACCAAGGCCCGTCATAGCTAAAGATCGTAGCATCAATGAGGATTGAACCTCTAAGCCACAGCAATGCATACTATTGGTTTATCAAGGTACAAACCAAACTGTGTGAGAAGGGACTACGGGGAGTGGTTTCAGGTGCTGAACCAAAACCCACAGCCCAAGCAAAGGGGACAAACGTGGTCCAAAGTGCAGCTCAAGTGGTGAAAGGAGAACCTGCTGCAGAAGATCCTGCAAAGGCAGAAGTTGAGAGACAAAGCTTGGCAAGATGGCTGCAAAAGGATTGGGCAGCCAAGAGCAGAATCCTAAAGTATCTGGATGATACTCTGATGCCTCAAATCGCTGAAGCAAATTCAGCTAAGGAAGCATGGGAGCAGTTAGAAAAGTCTTACAAGAGGAGGCATTTCTCAATCCAGGCAAATCTTTACAACACTGAATTCAGCACCAAGCTCAAGGACTGCGATTCAGTCAAAGAATACATGGGAATTATTCGCCAAGCTGCTAAATGATTCTGAGGGCATGAAAAAGGGCCTTGATGATGATGTAGTAGTGAACCTTTGCTACTTGGGCTGCCTTCCAGTTACAATAATGTCAAGAACATCATTGGTTCAGTAGAGAAGGTGGAATTTGAATGGGCATGTCAGCAGCTGATGCTTGAAGAACGGAATCAAGGAGGCACCAAACGTTCTGGAGCCAAGGAGAATCAAGCATTCATGGAGAACAAACAAGAATCTCGAAAGTGCTTTAACTGCAACAAGATTGGACACATAGGAAAAAATTGTCCAGAGCCCGACAGGAGAAAAAGGACCCAAAATCAGAAAGGAAAAGATAATTATGGCAAAGGGAATCACAAAAGGCCAAAGGAAGATCCGAAGGCACATAAGGCTAGCAAGAGTAGTTCATTCGAAGAAGAGGAAGGTACAGAATCTGATCAGATGATTCCATAGTGTCTGTCAGCAAAGCATTCTTCGCTTCAGCTAAACCTGAGCCTGCATCACGCATCATTGATAAGGTTAAGGCTTGCATTTCACCTCTGCTCAAATTTTTTCAGATTATAATATCATTCATGATGATGTGGAAATCCAATGACGCTATGGCTTCCTGTTTCATAGCATCTAACATAGTCAAAGGGGCATGGTACTTGGATTCAGGGGCAAGTGATCACAACAAAAGGCACTATTTAAAAGCTACTGTCCAAACACATCCGAGAGAAAAGTGAGGATAGGCAAAGGAAAGCTCAGCATTGCATGGATTGGCAGTGTGACTCTTAAGCTGCCACAAGGAACACTTGACTTGAAGAATGTCTTGCACGTTCCAGATCTTGAGGCCAACCTCCTTTCCATATCTAAAATGGATGGCGCAAAGCTCTTTGTGAATTTTGGCAACGGTAAATGCATTGTCAAGGATAGAAAGGAGGAGATTATTGCCAAAGGAGAGAGAGTCGGCAATATATATCACCGAGTTGGTCGTCCACTCCCAACACGCCCCCTAGCTTTGTTGAAATGCTCGCCGCCGTAACATGGCACGAAAGGCTAGGGCACGCCAATTATCCATTGTTGAAGGAGATGCAAGCACATAATCTTGTAACGGGCCTGCCTAAAGTTTCTAAGCCACAATCCCTTTGTAAAGGATGTGTGCTAGGCAAATTGAGAAGGAAATCGTACAGGAAGGAGAAAACCAAACGAGCATCCAAACAACTAGAGCTGCTGCATTTGGATTTGTGGGGGCCAGCGAGCATAAAATCACTTGGGGGCTCAAAGTATTTCATGCTGATTATTGACGATTTCAGTACGAAGAATTGGGTTTTCTTCCTTAAACACAAATCTGAGGTATTTGATGAATTCACTAGATGGAAAACAATGGTCGAAAAACAGGTTGAATGTGTTATAAAAACCATTCAAACAGACCAAGATAGGGAATTTGTCAATCATAGACTCAGCCACTTCTTGCAGCAATCTGGCATACATCATCAGAGATCAGTAGCATATGAACATCAACAAAATGGCGTGGTGGAAAGAAAAAATCGTACCATGCTTGAATGTGCTCGAGCTATGATATATGGCAGGGGACTTGATCCAATTTTTTGGGCAGAAGCAGTGCATACGGCCTGTTACATTCTCGACAGAGTGCCTACCAAGGCAAATCCCAACAGTGTACCAGAGGAAGTTTGGTCTGGTCACAAACCAGATGTGCAAGATTTCAAGATCTTTGGCTGCAAGGCATATGCGCATCTCAGTCCCCAAGAGCGTCCTCGAGGTAAGTTATCTACCTGTGCTTTGGCTTGCATGTTTGTTGGATATGATGAACATGTCAAAGGGTATAGGCTTTATGTGCCTTCCAGCAGAAAGATCATTGTAAGACGAAGTGTCCAATTTGATGAAAGTGTATTCTCAATTGGCAAAAAGGAGAAATCTTCCATGGTTGAGTGGCATGAAAGTGACGATGATGATGAACATGAAAATTGCCCTGAAAAAACACATGTTGACGATAATGAGGACCCTTCATACGTAGATCCAGAACCTCTTCCTTCAGAACCAGAAGAAACTGACCTTGAAGATGACGAGGAGTTCTCTGCTGTCCCCATCAGACGGTCAAGCCGGAACAGAAAGCTCATTGATAGGATGCAGTCCTACCTCGAGTCTAAATCAGGAAAAACATCATCTTACATCACATTTCATACCACAGTCGCAATGGATGAGCCCCTCAGCTTTCAAGAAGCAATTAGCAGCCCTCACTGTAAAGCATGGCAGCAGGCAATGCGTGATGAATATCAGTCCTTATTGGACAATGATACTTGGACCTTATGCTCCCTTCCTCCAAACAGAAAAGCAGTGTCGTGCAAATGGGTTTACAAAGTCAAGTATGATGAAGAAGGACACATTGATAGATACAAAGCATGCCTCGTAGCAAAGGGGTATTTCCAAATACCCGGAGTTGATTTCCATGAAACATTTGCACCTGTGGCACGCTTGACATCTGTTAGATTGGTCATTGCTATGGCAGTTGCATATAATTTGGATCTTCAACAAATGGATGTAAAAACAGCATTCCTCCATGGCCACTTAAAGGAGGAAGTTTACATGAAGATGAAGCAGGCTCCTGGCTTCACAAAAAAGGGACAAAAGAACTTGGTATATAAGCTGAAACGTGCCCTTTATGGCTTGAAGCAGTCCTCCCGGCAATGGTATCACACTATACACCAATTCTTTTCAGACAAGGGGTTCTCATGCAGCCAAGCTGATTGGAACATATATTACCAGATCCACGACTCTAAAATGATCATCATCCATTACTACGTAGATGATCCGATCTTAAGTAACCGCCCATTGCCCATGAACAAAGACCAAAGCAAAGCGACCCTCAATACGCTTCCACATGACTGATCTTGGAGCATTGCGCTATTTCCTTGGCATTCAAGTGTTGAAAGATGCGGACAGTGGCAACATCACCCTCCATCAGACTAAAGCGATCCAATCTCTCCTCAACAGATGTAACATAGAGGACAATAAGCCCATCGTCACCCCTGCTACCACTCAGCATTCTCATTCCCTTAAAAGAATTGACTCTGAATTACGAGCGATAGGCTATAGAAGCATTGTTGGCTCCCTGATGCACTTCATGGTGTCCCAGACGCCTTTTGGATATTTCTCAGGTGTGATCACCCTCACCCGTTTCGCCGAGAAGCCGGAGACTCAACATTGGCAGGGCCTTAAGCGATTGCTCAGATACCTACAAGGCACTAAGAACCTTGGCATCACCTTTCATGCTGGTAGCTCACTCACTCTTGTAGGGTATGTTGACGCCGATTATGCAGGAGATTCTATAGATCGGAAATCTCAAAGTGGCTTTTGTTTTATGCTGCAAGGGGGAGCAGTGAGCTGGTCTAGTAAAAAACAAAAGGCAAATGCTGCATCAAGTTGCGAGTCCGAATATATGGCACTTGCTTCTACTGCCAAAGAGGCCATTTGGTTGAGAAGAATGCTAAAAGAGCTCAATACAGCTCAGGAACAGGGCACTATCATCTTCAATGACAACAAAGCAGCGTTGTCATTTGCTAAAAATCCCACCAATTTTTCAAAAGCCAAACATATACAGTGCGATATCATTTCACAAGAGAGAAAATCATAGAGGGCAAAATTGATGTGCGTGATCTCGTGACCCGGATAAAATGCCGGTGATGTATTCACAAAACCTTTGGGTAGAAAACCATTCTGCAGGTGCATCAATGAGTTAGGGATGACTATTACATGAGTATCATCGGCTGCAATCCATTTCCATTCTGAGGGGGAGCAGTTAAAGGGAGCATCCAATATCTGAAATAGCTAAGTTGAGTAGTTAATTTCTTCATTTTAGTTGTCTTGTTAAGTCTGATTTGAGGGGGAGTGTTGGAACATGCTGTAAAGGCGTAACAAACAGACATTAAAAGACACAAAAAGTCTGTGATGTTATTAGCCTGATTAATGTTCAACCAAACCCTAAATTCCAGCAGCCAATTTTGGCATAGATTCTGAAATAGAAGACATCTCGGTGGCCGCTTTAGCCAACTCTTAAAAGCCAGGATGTCTTCTATTTATGCATATTTCTATGTAGATTTCGTGTTCTTTTGGAATTAAGCACTCAGTATTTCACAGTTGGCTTTAGGTGATTTGCATATAGCTTTGGGTGACTCGCATATTGCACATCGTGAACCAGATTTTCCTTCAAAGCAGATTCTACTTCTAATATACACCAAAACATTTTAATAATGTTGGCTATGGCAGATTAAGGTCAAACCTTTTTCTTGGCTACATTACCTGATGCATTTCTTTGCTCCAATCGCTGGCTTTTTGGAAGAAAAAAACGGTGGTGTCCATGGGCTAAATGTACGCTTTAGTTTGGGATGAAGAAAATAATGGCTTTTTGCAAAACTTATTTTCTTTCCTGCTTTTGTGTTGAATGTGTTAGTGCGCCAACAACAATCTGGCAAGTTTATATCTAAGCTCTGTGCATACTTGATGTATATACGAGCAAGACAAATTCTTAACTTATTCCTAGCGTTTTCAAGCAGACATGGTTTTTTATTGGAACAAATGTAACATTATTTAGCATTGTGGTCTTGTGTTAAATACGTTTCTTTCATGAATGTCAATTAACCATCATAAATGTGTTTCTGGATTTGTCGACTAGAAGGGCAAGGCTATGAATGTGTAAAGTGTAAGTGTTGTTTCGTCGTAGAGGTATAAAAGTAATGAGGGGAATTGTAAAAATACCCCTGAACATGTAATGAGGGCAAATTGTAAAAATACCCCTGAACATGTAAACATGCAAAGATAGGGCATTCTCATGCAAAGACGGGGCATTTTCATATGAATTGCACATCTGGGTATTCTATGCAAATTGTAAAAATACCTTGGTAATTTTGGCAAATATTACAAGGTGGTCATGGTGCCACATGGTTAAAATAATATGCACAAGAAGGATGTGTGCGGCTTCATATATATATATATATGCATAAAGTACCAAGTAGAAGCTCAGGGTTACGGGACAAATACACTACCATTCAATTGTAAGGTCTGTATTCTCTTCCGCCATGCTTTACAAATGTTGGCTCTTTTCTTTCACAATATGAAATTGCAATGGAGGCCCCATTCCCATACCAAACATTAAGTTATCTAGCGGGGAAAGTACCTAAGAAGGCAGATGCTTACAGTTGCTGAATTTGGAGGTGAAGCAAAATGAAACTGATGCCGTCCTTGGGGCATAATTGTTAACTTCCAAATATGTGTTCTTGAACTATTTATGAATGTCCAAGGAGGATCATTATGATTTTGTGCAAATCTTCGATAATGGAGGTCACCGAATGGCTAGAGTGTATTTAAAAATAAAAGCTCGTGTGTAAATAAAAAGTCGTATTTAATTAAAGTGGGACTCATTCCATTCCCATTTTTTTTGACCCCAGGTTAATTTATATAAAAAAGTAGCACCCCAGGCAGAAAACTATCCTTAATTGAATTTTTGAATAAAACTCTGAATCCAGAAATTTGTAGTTTTTGTGTTCGCGAGTCGAGAACAAAAACAATGCAAATCAAAACAAAGGAAATTCATTAAAGTTTGAAACCAAAGATCTAGTTGAAAATGAATTTTTATTAATAAATTTGAACGGATACAATGTATTTTACATGGGGCCTTGAGAGACCATGGCGGTCTTGTTGTCACTACTGATTACATCATCTTGGTAGGTGGTCCACCTTGGGGATTAACTTGTGGGCTTCTTCATGCCGCGTCTGTAAGCCTTTGGGGCAACCTGAAGAGTGTGGAATGCCTCAAGTGGAGGTGCCTCTGGAGCTACCACAGCCGACTCCCGTCCACCGACTTCTCCACTCGCCTCCCTTGACCTTTCATCGAATATGCTCCTTCCCCAACCTCAGGTGGATGTTATGCAATGCTTGCAAGATGCCTTGAGATTCCCTGGACTTTCTCTTTGTTCTTAGCTTCATTTCTTTATCCCCGTGGTATAGCGAGCAACCTTGTCCCAAAGTAGGGCAAGAGTGTAGCGTGTAGGGATGCGTGCTTGAACGGTATTTCTTCCGCCTTTGAGCTGGATCGTGTCACCCGGAGCGGTCTCTCGTGATGCCCGCGGGATCAATGTGGCGGTGTCGGATCTCGTGCCTAAACCACACGGAGCAAGGAGAGTATGATTAACAATTACGGTGCCATTAGTCAAAACGAAGAAAAGAATGTTGAAATCAAATTACAACGGAGAGCATTCATTCCATACAACCGCATCCAATGGCGTGGGAAGTAGTGTCTTTCTCGACTCGCCCGAGTCGAGAAAGGCCCATAAAGTCAAAGTACAACCATTCTCATTAGAATATGGTTGCATCCAATCACACACCGGAAGCATACAAATGCTTTTGTCAACGAGACAACTTAAAGCATGCCTTTCGACTCGCGAGTCGAAAGGCCTGTGAAACCCAATGTACAAGCATTATCATAATAGATTGTGGCTGCATCCGGTCACACAATCAAACATACAAATGGTTTCATCAACACGACACAAGCATGCCTTTCGACTCGTGAGTCGAAAGGCATCGAAAACTCAATATACAAGTATATTCATTACAAAATGGTCAATACATGTGTTCACGTTCGATTACAATATTCACACAATTTGACTATCCAAAGGTGGGTCACTCTTCTTGTTCATCAAAGTATTTGTCGTCCATAGCTTTCATGATCGGCTTGCTCTCCGGATCGGGTTCCGTGGAGGCTCGGATAGTTCGTAAGCACATCGGCGACAAGAATGGCAAAGAGGGATTCCGCCAAGAGGGGCCGTAGTCCGAAGGACAACCACCTATCCGTCTCATATTCTTGGTCGATATGGCTTAGCAATGATTGTATTTGCGCTGTTATGATAGCACTTGTAGGCGGAGTCGTCTATGATCAGTTGTTGTGTTTGCCATAGTCCCGAATTGCTCATAAACCCCCGGGCCCGACCTTTTCACCATTATAGGCTTCCCCTTTGTGATGGTGGATCGGGGTCCTTCACATGCTCGACCCTTCGTTTCCCCAAACGAACTTGAACTTCAAAACTGAAATGCCGAGAACACCAAGAACATTGACAATATTTTTCTTTGCCATACAAGACCATATGCCCACTTGAATCGGGTTCGGGCACCATTCAATAATTTCCTTAGCTCTAGGCCTCGGATACACTATTTTATGCTACTGTTTTCATTGGGATCTCGCGAGGTGTTAATCTCGGGACGTCTTTGTCGTGGTATAACGCAGCTAATACTCCATTGACGTCAAATATTACAAGCTTGGTGGGACCCGAATTTGGATCCCGTTTGAGTTTGGCTCGACCATATTTCCGTTCATCGGGATCCAAATGCGGGATCATTATCTTCTTGGTCCTTTCTCGGCTGTTAGCGGTGTCTCATTGTGGATTGTCTTTGGGAATTGCATTCTCCTCCTCGTGAAGTGAACCGATGCTTTCCAATGACAATGGTGCGGAGTCGTTGACAAGGAATTCCACTGAAATGATGACATCCGCCGAAGGAATGAGTTTTCTCGACCGCGAATCGAGAATGAAAAGAAAAGGTATTGAAAGGAACGCGTTTTTTCGACTTCGCGAGTCGAGAAACACCGACAGAGCAAAGTAAACTCACCTCGCTCTCCGGGTTTTCAATAATGTTTTCGCAGCATTCTGGTCCAAACCTTCGATATCCTCGTCTCCGTCGGCTTTGTCTCCCTCGTCCTCGTCGTCTTTTATCGCTTCCATTTGTCTTCCTCCCCTTTGAAATGCTCATGAAGCAGCATCCGGTATGATGAATGGTTTCAACCATGTCCTTATTTCCAACCACGGATATAGGTTTCATTCCAAAAAAGCATAGCCCCCGAGAGAACAGGCCATTCATGTACCACTCGATACAATTTGATCTTCCTCGACCAAGCTGGTTATGAAGTACTTGATAACTCTTGGCGGATAGGAATTCTATGTATAGGGGACCGGTCGCACCATCTTTGCCGACCTTGTCCATCGATGGAACGCCCTCTATAAACCTGCCCCCTTCCGGGGTTCCATCCGCTCTTGAGAGATCATGAACTTGTCGAGATAATGATGCTCGCTAGACCACCACTTATCCAGTCGACCGCCGATCTTGAAATCAAAACCAAAACTATGTTGGCAAAGGTTGGTGCCTTGGCAAGCCAAGTCTCCGCACTCATGATCAAGTTCGTTATATGGAGTGCATGATCTTGTTGGTGAAGTTAATATCAGGTGCCCATTGGGAGATAGCGATTGTTTGATTGCCCGGCATGCAAAAAGACAAGGCGAAAGTATCCGTGTCGGTCATGTCCGCATTAACGCCTTGTACCACTGCTCTATGTCGACTTTGTCATAAAAGGGTGGGGTCTTGATCATATTGATGGCAAAATAGTGCCACGGGTCCAGTGCAGTTCGCACCACCAAATCCCTTGTGTCCCAAAGTAACCGTAAATGGGGGGAGCTATCGTGCCTTTAAATGGGACCACCCGAATCCAAGCTTCCTTTTCAGAATTGCCATAGCACGTTCAGGGAAAGGAAAGGTTTTGACGTTACGCTTTCAGCTTGGTGTTGATGTAGGGTTGACATAGGCGGTTCAATTCCTTCATGTCTTCCTCATCAAGGGCAGCCTTTTCCTTGTAATAATCAAAATCATGGTGTTCATTAGATGCAACGTTGTAGAACTCCTCGTGATGCCTTCTTCTAACGCAGACGCCGCCTTTAGGACTGTGGCATAATCCTTTGCGCCCCGTGCATTTTAGAACTCCCGGTCTTCCTTAGCGGGATTGTTCCCTCCAAGATTTTGCCTTGTAGGTCAAGTTTCTTTGTCCAGGTGAGGCCCTCAGATCCCTCTTCATGAACTGCTTGTCAAACAACTTGGGGTCCGCCTGCTTGGAAATTCTCCATTGCTGTCCTCCTTGACTTGCCTCTTGTCCATTGAGCCCATATGTCGGTCCATTTCTCCCGGGGCCTTCGGTGCTAAGAATGAGGTCATATTGGTCCGAGAGACTCCCCGCCTTTCCTTGGTGTTCTCTTCTTCTTCTCCTCTTCTTCCTCTCCCTCGTCATCTTCCTGTCCCTCCAGCGGAGAACATATCTACATAGTTTCTCAAAGGTCTTCCACTTATCCCAGGGAGCCCTGTTTCCTTTAGGGGCGTGAGGACAACCCAATGCTTTCCAATTGTTGCCTAGCGTGTATGATCCGGGTCGGGGATAAGGGGCGCATTCGGACAATGTACCAATGTCGGAACATGAAAGTATCTACAAACACCGGAATAAACGGTAAATAGTAGTTCGGGTTTTCGACTCGCGAAGTCGAGAAAGTCCCTTTGAATGTCTAATTTTCTTTTTACTTCTACGGGTTTTCGACTTACAGTCGAGAAAGCTCTCAGATCCTTTGATTTTACGTGTTACCCTGGCTTTCGACTCGCGAGTCGAAACCCCCCTGATAATGTCGGCAAATGTTAGGATGGCGGGGCTTTCGACTCGCGAGACGAAAGTCCCTTTGAATGTCTAATTTTCTTTTCTTGGCTAAGGGTTTTCGACTCGCGAGTCGAAAGCTCCGAGATCCTTTGATTTTACGTGTTACCACGGCTTTTCGACTTCGCCAAGTCGAAACCCTAGTGATGTCGGCAAATGTTAGGGCGCGGGGCTTTCGACTTCTCGCTGGTGAGAATGGAAAAGAGAGAGAGTTATTTACCTTTACGTAGGCGGCACTCGCTGCTATTGTGTTACAGCGTTGGCTAATCTTTGGCGGTTCGGTTCTTTGGCGTCTCCGTAGAAAAAGAACTCTGCACTCTGCGCTTGGCATATCTATCCTTGATCCTTGCGGCACCTCCTTCCTCGTGCGCAATACTTGGGCGCCCTCGAGGCGCGGCCGTCTACAACCCGAGCCGGACGTCTTTTCCTTCGGATCTTCCTCGGACTTCCATTTGAACAACTCACCTGTCGATCTGCTAAAAGGTATGACATCCGCGGGCATTGGATGCAGCGGGATGTCGCACCATCAGGGTTGAGAATCTCGGCGTGTGTCTTTGGATTAAATTCCCAATGGTTGAACAAGGCGGCATCTCCCGTGCAAACCTTCTAAATGATCTAATGTCCAAGAAGAAAGCTTGTGTGATATTCCCAGCGGATATCTTGAGTTAGGCGCTCCATTTTTACGTGCCCCTCTACGTGAAATCCTGATCGATCATCCGGATCGAGGTTTGGGACTCGACCATATCTTCGTCTCCTTCGTCATCCGATTCCTCCCGTGTGGTGTCATCATTACCATCTTTGTTTTTGGTGGACTTTTTGTGTATGAACCACAACTTCATTCCTCACTTTAGAGTGTTGTAGAGTCTTCAAGACAAGAGAAGTGAAGCTCCCCCGTATTGAGCAGTTTTTCCCGACTGGAAATCTCCATACCAAGCTCCCGGATGTTAGGGTTCGGCCTCCTTCATCCCTTCGAGATCCTTCCACCCAAGGTTCTCGGACAATTTAAAGGTAGCCTTTTTCCCGGTGCCCTTAGCCTTGCTCATGGAAGAGTGAGAATAATTTGAAAGCGCTAATTTTTGGTGTGATAGAACTTACTCTTCCTCGGCAGTCCCTCGACATGTAGTGTTAAATGCTTTGAATCAAGCAGAGGCGGAGAGCACAATACCGATTTTCTTGTACTTGTCTCTGGAGCTCTTCTTGTCCCTTTGGTGTAGAAACAGATCTTTCTCCTTCCCACTTGTCGATACCTCGACATACCACCAAGAATCGCCGCTATTTCAAGAAGCTCATCTCTCAGTTCCTCGATGTGAAGAATGGAGTTCGCCGGTGATCACCGGTGAGTCCGCGGTGAATGCCGCAAGATGAAAGGATGGATCAGTTAAGGTATTAGACAAAGAAAAACCTCGAGAGCTCACCCGGGTGTTTGTCTTCTTCTTCTTCTTCTTTGCCCGGTAGAAGCATCCCCTCCCGGCCTCGCTTCTTGGACGGAGTCATGTCGAGATGCCCTCTCATCCTCTTGGACCCCTCTGTAAATTAAGTCTCCTCCCGCGTTGTGAGTTTTAGGACCGCATGTAAAAAGATCGGGCGTGTTCTTTAATTTGAAGTTAAGGACATGCAATCATTTATGAAAAGAAGCGGGCTAAAGTGCAAAGACGGCGGGCGGGTTTTAGCCCGCCCAAACACTATTTCGAAATTTAATCACATCAAAGGGACTAAGTGAGCGGGCGTGAAGTTTATCTTCCCCGCATTGGGGACCTCGAAGTTGGAGGGGAGCATCGGCATAGCGACTTAGGAATGGCGCCATGACGCGGTAAGCCGCTACTTGGCGCCTTGCATATGTGTTTTTCCCTGACCGCGCCCTATTGCAAGCAGTTGATTTGATCGATGAGCACCGGAGCTAAGGTAGGAAGCGGAAAGGAGCTGCCGTGACACGGGAACTCTACATCAGCGGCGCCATGGAGCCGGATCGCGAGAATCGCAGATGGATACAAGTATTAGATGCGAATACACTCTTGAAGAGACCGCACTTAAGAAGCAAAGACTCTAGGTGAGGCTGCGGGGATCCGTGATCTGATGGCCAAGGAATTACTGGCGTGAAGAGGTGAGTTTCAGAGATGCCTATGTTATCTCGGCTTGTAGAACATGCCGTGATGTGTTTAAATAATGGAGCTGCCGATAAGCTCGACAGTTCATCGTTTCCTTGTCCAAAGATTTTTCAGCTTCGAGAGATGATTTACTCTACGGGTTGAGAGATGCTCGGCAAAGGAAACAATGGATCGGGGTAAAGACGATTCCGCTTTTTAGGTGTTTTTTCATGGACCATTTACTTGGAATGTTGTACATAGATCAGGCTAGGACTAAGGCCCGGGAGATGCGGTTCAAATGCATCCTCTTCTTCCGCCTGTCCAAAACCCTCCTCTCGCAATATTCGAGGGAAGATGGTTCAAGGAGAGTGGCTTTTAGGCAGGCTAGAGGCACTTGGGACTAAAAACAGAGAATAGAAAGTGCGTACTTGTAGAGAATGCAAGCCTTGGCTTCCCTCGCGGGTTTCCACGTGGTTGGTTGTAGAGGCCTCCACCCAGTCAGGAGCCCCTCCCCTTCGCAATACTCAATTAAGATGGTTAGAAGGAGAGTGACTCGCTTGGGTCGAGGCCACCGCTACCATACGGGAGAATTGGTCGGCTAAGGGATTCTCGACTCTGGCAGAAATGAATGCGGAAGAAGCTTCCTATGGTTAATCGGTAGCGACAAGAAGCTTCATCGCGACCGCGAGGCGAAATGCACGCTCTATGGCTATTTCCCCGCAGAGTTAATTTTCAGAAACGATACTCACCGCAAGTCGAATGCCTTAGCCACGAACTCGATGGTACGGAGCGGTAAGGCATTCCCGACTACAGCCGAGAATGCATACAAAGAAGCCTGCGGTTTCCCCGGTGGTTAATATTGGCTCCAGCATGTTGCTCAACTTCGCAATGTCCGCAGGAAGATGAAGCAGAGTTGTTAAGACCGCTCCGCAGCTAGCCTTAGAGTATCGCCGCTTCGAATTCCGGGCCGAAAGCGAAGAAAATTCCCGCAAGTTATCGCCAGCCTACCTCCGATCAATGAGCCCATCCCCTTCGCAATATTCCACGAAGATGGTTGAAGGGAGACGGTCTTTGATTGGGTAGAGGCCACAGCGACCACAATAATGTGAGAATTGTTGTTAAGAGTTGGCTGCGGGACGGTGAAAACCACTTCTTCTCTCGCAATGTCCCAGGAAGATAGAAGGAGAGTGGTTAAGACTATCTGCAGCCAGCTCTAGAGTGCACTAGAGCCTCGTTTTCTTTCGACTCACGAAGTCGAAAGCGCCAGCAACCCGTGGTTGTCGCCGAGGCCTCCACCCGCCGTGAGCCACCCCTCTTCGCAATATTCGATGAGCATGGTTCGAAGGAGAGTGGCTCAGACTGGGTGGAGGCACCTGCGACTGCACAAAGAGCCATTGGCAGGGTATCACATTCTCGACTCACGAGTCGAGAAGGCTGCAGCAGGGTTCTAAAGAATATGAAGACATTGGGTAGTCAGTAATTCGACCGCGAAGTCGAGAATCCCAACGCCAACAGTCCGGAGTGTACACTCCCTCTTCTCGGCCTCGCTGAAGTCGGGAAGTTCTCGACTGGGCGAGTCGGAGAAGAAGGCCCGCATTTCCTCGGCTGGTAAGTAAGCAAGTATTCCCAACTCGCCACTCCCTTCGCATGTCTCCGCAGCGGGATTTCTTGTGAGTTAGAAATGGAGATTCCGTGAAGCAATTCCTATTCTTAGTTCTCTTTGGGAGAAAGACATTCCTAGTTATGTTTCATTAATGCTCGTAATATCTTAGTTCCTAACATAATCTCTCCGATGATTTCTATCCCTTTCGCTGTTTGCTACTACTCTAACCACTTATTCTCACTTGTGCCTCGTATAAATGTATTCAATTCAACCACAAGCAAAAAAGATAATAAAAACAAAACGGTGGAGATCAATGAGAAAACAGAGAACAAGTGGAGAAGACTACAGAGAACACGTTGGAGAACAAAGACAGAAATGATTAAAAAGGTATGATATTAAAAAACATACCCGAAGATTTGCCGATGATGAGGAGGAGGCTTCCGAAGTTCGCCTCCATGTGGGTATAGTCATGGCAAAGCGTGAATAAGGATTTCTGGTGTAAATTGTAATGGATCAATAAAGCCTCAACAAATAATATATAAGTAAAAAATGCACCAAAGGACTTACGTGAAAATCAAAAGCAGGACTAAAAGCAGCTTTCTCACTTCGTAAGCAGAACTACGAATAATGAATTCCGCGCTGAACTTCATACCGAAGCTGCCCTGATCCGGCTTCAATTGCCGCTAATAAGATTTTTAGTCTTTGAATCAGCTCTTCTACCGACTGATCACCGGACGCAAAGCGGCTTCTAAGGAAACAGGGAGATTGAGGATCAGAGAAAACAGGG